>JANHZU010007556.1:21174-34271 GCA_032468055.1 Acrochordus granulatus | reverse complement strand
ACCCTGTGAGGTGAGTTGGGCTGAGAGAGAGTGACTGGTCCAAGGTCACCCAGCTGGTTTTCATGGCTAAGGCAGGACTAGAACTTACAACATCCTGATTTCTAGCCTATCACCTTAACCACTAGACCAAACTGGCTCTCAGTAATTAGACATTACTACCCAGACCATTTATTCCACCAGTCAGTTTCACCTGACTCAGTTTCACCTACTCATGATCTAATGGTACACCAGGGGACAGTTACAAACTTCTAGTTGTAACTAGATGCCATTTTTTCATCTTCTCAGTTCTCCAAAGGGGCAAAACTGGGATTGGCAATATTGTGAATACAACTGGAGGATGGGTGATATTTCTATTCTCAACCTTTCCTGCCTTACTCCCACCTTTCCTGTGCACTAGAGGAGAGAAAAAATTAAAGAAGCCCAAATTGGAGAGTTTAGAAAGGTTCTATTTTCTCAGGGCCTCTTTAAGATTGTGCCTTAGAAACAGAAGAGGAGGTATAACAGCAGGCCAAGTTCATATGACACTTTATTTATTTGATTTGTATCTCACCTTTATTAATTTATTTGACTAAAGGGACTCAGAGCAACCCTCTGAGTTTCTTATTAAGAAGCTAAATACAAAGAAATACAAAATAAATATTAAAGAACTTGAGGTTTGGAGAAAATATTCTCAAACATATGTCTGCTTCACTGTATACAGTGTGTTAGAAGTCAGCAACTGGTGGAGTCTGGGCCAAATTTATTTCTCTTCAGGAGATGATAATTGGCTTTATAGTTGCCAACCTGGAAATAGATGCAGTAAAAAAGCATATTCCTCATCTGGGTGATTTTATCTACATTAAAAAACTATTCACATGACTAATATTAGGATATTAGAACAAAATAGGAGGAGGATGGTATATTAAATATATTTGCTGTCTTGAGTTGTTTATGAAATAATAAAGGCAGGATACGAATAAATAAATAAAAATTACTAAAAATTGGAAAATAAAATAATTGTAAATTAGTTTAAAAAGGTAGAATTAAAAATAAATCTAATGGAACAGCATCAAGAAAAAAATGTCAGCTAAAGTAAATTCAGTACCTCAGGAAACTTGGTGCAAAGCATTTAACAAGATCTGTTGGGACAATATTCCACAATCAAGATACTATCCGCCCCAAAAAGCCCTTCTCCATTTTCAACTGCCTCATAATTACTAGTGGATATATTCACACCCATCTATATAATAAAAATTCCTGTGGTTTCCTAAAAGATGTCTGTTAGAGATTCCTTAGAGAGCATTGGCATATGTGTATAATATATATACATAGTTCAATTAAACATGTCTTGTGGAATAAATGATATACAAACAATAATGTCTGTGTTCAGACAACTTCTTTAGGCACCAAAAAAAAAAAAAAAACCCACAAACCCCTACATTGCAGCTTAACATGTATATTGTGTGAATTCATACCTAATATAGTAATAATATTTTGCTCTTGCATTGAACCTAAACAATATGTATAATGTTTAATCAAAATATCTGCTTCTGATATCTTGTGCACTTAAACCTACTTTTAATTTCCACTTAGAAATCTACAACTTTTGCTCAGAGGAAGTGACTGTGTTGAGCTTTGTCCTGAACACCAGTCTCTTTGCAGAAGTTATATAAATGGATTGCCCCTTCTCTTCATCCTTCTCTGTCACCTTAATATTCTACTTATCTTAAAATCTCTCCTCTTTTTTTAAGGTTTCTCTCTGGATTTTCCTCTTCTTCTACAACTTATCCAACCATTACAGAAATCTTATGGTTTTGTTTTTTTCTTCCTTCCCACTTTATTGATTATTCCATATCTCATTTCTTCTTTATTCACATATTTATCTTTTTCACTCAGTGCTATTCTAGTTGGTCCATCTTCCTTTGACAATACAATGGACATGTTTTTTCCTCTTCAAGAGATTTATTAGTTATAATGTGATTAAATTTGAGGAGATTGCTACGTGATATTATATATTGCTTTCAAATACTTGAATGGATACTTAGTACACAGATCAGGGGCACATCTATTCTTGATTTAAAATTAAGAAATAATGTGTAAACATTTATGTAATACAAAGAATAATGTGTAAACATTTATGTAATACAAAGAATAATGAAAGCAAAAAAAAGTTATTTTTCAAATATTGATTGGGATGACATTAACTATTGGTAAATGGGAAGTGGTGAGACTGTGTCTATAAAAGGGCCTGAAGGAAAATTGTTATCTGGACTTCTTTCAGTTGGGTTTCAGGCTCAGATACAGTACTGAGACAGCATAGGTTGTTCTTGTTAATTATCTTTGGGAAAGAGTGCAACTATCTTGGTTTTTTTTTATCTCTCAGTAGCTCAGTAGGAGGCACAATGTTGCAGTGATATTGTGTGCCTCCTTTCTCTGTGGCCAGGTCCAGTTGGTGTTGACAGGAAGAGAGAGATTGAATCCAAAGCCCCTGGTATTTGGAGTACCTCAAAATACCAACTCTTGCCCCTAAATCTACATGAAACCTTGAGGTAAGATCATTTCTTGATTCAGATATAATGTATGTGGATTATACCCAATTATATATCTTGATCCAAACTGATCAGGTTATTCTGTCAAGGTGTTGTTCAGAGAAGATCGCATAGAGAGGTGATCTGAGGTGTTCCCAACAGAAGTTGCATAGATGCTCACCAGTGCTCCAAATCACATTTTTCCTTCTGCATATAGCCCAAGGATCAACTGTTATAATATCCATGAGACCCAAAGATTAGTAATTATTTATATGCATATCAGAATAAACAGATATATGCAGAATTTACATTCTTACTTATGTTACATGGATAATACATTGTGTTTTAATTTTTTAGTATAATCTATTTCTATTCATCTCTTTCTTAATGTATAATTGAGAAAGAACAAAGGAGGAGTGAGGGATGAGGGAGTTTGCATAAAATAACTGAGAAATGGATATACAAAGACAAAAAAGAGAGAACTGGCAGTGAATGCAGATATGATTTTTAAAATAAATATTTCCATGTATATTTTTATTTTAAAACCTGTATAGAACTTTCCATTTTTGCATTTTTAAACAAATATCCTTTCTTTTTCAGATTACTCTTTCAGAAGAGTTTTTTTCTGAGCTGATTTGCAGCAGATTCTGACCTAATAATGGAAAATCCACACCATTTTTATTTATTCTCCTTTGGTATATCAAATCAATGTAGTCTCTTGGCTAAAATATGTAGTTGTTACACAGAATGGAAGTCAAATCTTTTATCCACTTTTCCAAGATGTGTTGGACATTCCTTCTTCCTGCAAATCTCTGAAGAAAAGAGATATTGTATTACAAGGGGGTTCAACACTACTCTTGAATAAGCTAGGCAGTTTAAAGCCCATTTAACTTCTTCAGAGCTAGCTAGCTAAGAAGAGTTCGAACAGTGATGGTCATGTGGTGCAAGATAAGAGAAACTGAGCAGAGGCCATATGGATTCTTTGAAGGAGTAAAGATATGTTCAAAAAGAATCTAATATTAAGGAACTTTTATGTGTATAGAATTGTATACAATGGTTTGTGATCTCTGAGAAGTTTTAGTTCCCAAGGAAGACTGTTTCTCGATGAAGTATGGAAAGATAAAATAACTCATTCTAAATTCTGAAATTTCCATTGAGAGGTAAGGTGAAGAAGATTTTTTCCTCTCTCTGTTTGAAATGGTAAAGAAGTGGGCTTGGAAGGAGGAGGTCAGCTTACATGTGCAAAAAATGTCTTTTCAGGCAAATGAAATTTCATCTCCACATCCCATATTTAACTGCTAGTATGATTTCTTACAATTCTTTGCACTTTCTGTTCCTTATCTTGGGTTTCTTAGAAGTTCAGCATTTCTTGAGTTGTTCTCTTTGTACTTTCTTACAAAGAATAAAGCATTTTAAAAACGAATCCCCAGATTTGAAAGTGGCATTCACTCTTCATGTCTGACATGTCTCTATCAGAGCAGTATAAAGTATATCATGATAATTTGCACTGATACTTAAAGAAGTATAGTAGTTAACACATGCTTAATAGCATCATGACCCAACTAATGTCTGTTATATATTTCCATCAGCCATTATAATGCAAATGTGCAATTACTCCTGGCACTTATCAAGAACAATGCTTTTCATGGATTATACATTTGTCTTTATTGTGGCTTGCTATGGACACCTGTGGTAATTGAGGAAAAGGGAAGAACCAATATGAAATTTTCATTCAACCATAAAACCATTAAATTATTTTGGATAAGTCATTGTATTTCATCCCAAGTTATCTCACAGGGCTAAGGGAACAAAATGAGAGGGTGTCCAAAAATAAAGATAGTTGTAGTTTTATTTTATTATCCCTATAGTCACCTTCTGTTTGGCAGCATAATATAGTACAGAAAAACAAATGGTGCTGCTGTACAGGAGATGCATTTTCATGATGCAGCCTATCTTAGGAACATCTTTGTGTTCTAGTAGTAGTTGTTATGATTGATTTAACCAGATCCACATTGTTCCCTCTGTCCATGTCGCATAACCCACCATATCCCATCAAAAGGATTTAGTTAGTAGCAGCATGAGACAGAAACCTTTCTATAGTAGTACTTTAATTAGGGAATTCACTTTCACTTATGATTATTTAAGCAAGCGTTGGCACTTACAGTACTACATCTGGTTTGATTTTTTTTAAATGATTCATTTAAAAATGAATCTTAATGCTATTGACTTGGCTTCCCAGTGTCAGTACAGGTACAGTACCTTTATAAACATTAAGTACTAAATTATACCCCCAAAACTGCTAATAAAGTGACTGAAAAGCAGTGAAGGTTGGAAACAGTATGCCAGATAATGACATTAAAGCACACCAGCAAATGTAAAAATCTAAAAGCCTTAAATTTATTCCTAAAATGCCAGAGCAAAAAGGTGTTCAGTCTTTCATTATATCCATAATGTAGATGCATGGTAAGCTTTTCTAGAGAGACTTTCTGCAGATGGGAAGGTCCACTTAGAGTTGTTTGCCTAGCCTCATTTGAACAGGTACCCGAGGAACTGCCTAAATATAGGAGAAAATGTTTTCTCAGGTAACTTGATTCTGAACCAAAAAGGACTTCAACAAATTTGACAATGGCACTCTTTACTGGATCCAGAAACAGACTGCCAGGTCAAATAATCATCTTGGCCTTCATAGTTAACAATCAAATTGTACTGTTTTTGACCAACTGAAGTTTTCAAATCATGTTCAAAGGAAAACAATGTGTAACATTTTACATTGATTCAAACAAGAGAATACCAGAACATGAGTAATTTTTATTTCTAAACCAAGTTATAGTCTTACTTGATGAAAGATGCTCTGGGTCAACAAAATAATCTTTGACTTTAATGACAATCATGTATCACTGTTCTCAAGGCTCACTCCTACAAAATATTATGTGTACAATTTTACTGGACAAAAGGACCATCCACCAACACTATATAGTACTAAAACTCTTGTGTCTATAACCTTCAGTGCATGAAAACTGTGCATCATAGGACAAAATTTTGTCAACAAAGAGTGAGCTTACAGAATGCTGGGACTCATTACTCCTGAAGGAATGAAATTTGGGAGCTGCTTCACATAATTGCTGTGGTCACGTGATCCTAATTTTCAATGTTCTGTGACAGTGTCCTAGCTACTTGGGCAATTCCGTATTCCGTACTCTATCCAGTAGAGCCAATTACTGGCCTGCTGGGTAGGGAAGGAGAGTAAGGAAGAAAGGAAGGAAAGGGTAAAGGAAGGAAGACATAGGGCAAGAGGAAGGGAAAAAAAGGAAAGAAGAAACAGGGAGAAAGAAAAGAAGGGAAGGAGGGAGGGCAGGAAGGAAGGAGAGAGGAAAAAATTCAGAAATCACTCTTGTTTTCACTGTGGTTTTTTTTTTTTTTCCTACCTGGGGTCATTCTGTTTAGATAAGGAGATATCTTTGAAATGATGACACATATTCCTAATATACAGTGTTATTTGATACCTTCCACAAATCAATGGGAAAGCCTAAGAAACTTGCAGAGAGAAAGTCAATGAGGAACCTTGCAAGTTCATCAGTTGCTTGGGTGCATCTCTAACCCATGCATTGTCCACCAATCCCTTTGCACTTTTACTGTGCCTTGATTCAATTGCATCACAGTTCAGTTACTATTGCTACTTGCCTTCTTTGAGTGTCAGTTTATTGACTCCATGTTCATTACCCTACCCAAACATTAATTCAGAGCAGTAACTGTGGTACTTTTATAGTCGAAAAAGGAAAGATGAGTGGGAGTATCATCTGCATATGCATGGTGCCTCTGGAAAATCTTCCTTTTTGCTTCACGTAGAAATTGAAAAATTGAAAAGGAAAAATAAAGCCCTCAGAAGTTCTACTGAAAAACAAAGTCAAACTCTTCTGGCAACATCTTCTGAATTTGGCCACCCAAATCATTAAAATATAGTGCTATCAGATCCTACCTAAGTCAGATTAGCAGTGTTTGATACCAGAAAGAGATATCAAAATGCATTAATTGGGAGGAATTTAATTCACTTTTCTTTAAGAACTTAACAAATCCTATTTCCATCTTGATGAAAAAGCTGTATACATGAACACATACACAGCACAGCTGTCCCACAAAAACATTTTTGTTATGAACAAAACTGGTCTGACATGCTACAGTTCAGGCTTGAAACTATTATCTAAAAACCATACAACTGAGCCAGTTACTATCACTCTCATCCTTTTTATCTACACAGATACAAACATGTAAAGGTAAAGGTTTTCCCTGTCGTGGCCAATTCTAGGGGGTGGTGCTTATCTCTGATTCACAGCCAAGAGAGACAGTGTTTGTCCAAAGACACTTCTGTGGTCATGTGGCCAGCTTGACAATAGACTAAGGCACACAGAATGCTGTTAATTTTCCCACCAAAAATGGTGCTATTAATCTACTTGCATTTGTACATGCTTTCGATCTATTAGGTTGGCAGGAGCTGGGGGGAATAATGGGAGCTCACCCCATTACAGGGTCCTTGGGTTTCGAACTCGGACTGCTGACCTTCCAGCTGACAAGCTCAGCGACTTAACCACTCATGCCACTGCACCCCCAATACAAACACACACCCAAATCCTTGCTTCAGTGATGGTAAATAACATTGTGGGAGGTCAAGAACATTAATGTCTCCATGGCTATTTAAATAATGGATGCTTTGCTTAGTACAATCAGCACAATGCTACCGACTCAGCCAGCCAATGAGTTCACAAACAGCCCCACGTGTTTCTGAATCAGCAGAACTAGAACCAGAGTGTCCACTAATGGCTAGCTTGAAATAATATTTTGAAACTTTTTCCTATGAGGGAGTCCATCCATTCTTTCCTGTCCATTTTTCCTCTTAATTTACCACTTTACATGAATGTTTCCTGGTTATTCTCCAAACTTCCAGCATACATCCCTATGGCATTGTGGTTTTAATGGATTAAAAGGATTGACTAATTGATTATGTGCAATCAAGGATTGACTAATAGTCAATCAAGGATTGACTAATTGATTATGTGCCATCAGGTTGGTAGTGACTCTTAGCAATCCCTCAGATAAATTTTCTCCTGGAGGATCTGTCTCTGACTTGATCCATCAGATCCTCCAATGATAATTCCAGTTTTGGTACCAAAGGAACTTTTAAAAAATACTCTCAGCAGTGTTGTGATTTGCAGCATTGCCTGACATAGAACAGGTCTATTTTTTGGAGCCTTATGCTGGATTAGTAGGGAAGAGGTGATACGAAGAAGCATGAGCTTATTGATTTTTCTTCCTGCAATTTTATTTCTTCATCCTGAAAGTAGGAAAGTAATATATAAATGGGGAGAGAAACAGAGATTTTCCCTGCTTCTGTATCTTTTGGCTTTTTCCCCCAGTATCTTTAATACTCAGTGAGTCCAATTTAACAACATTTCAGGACTGCATAAAACTCAAAGTATTATTTAAAGTCACGAATTTAAGGAACAAAAATATTAATAAGATGCTTGTCCTAGCTGGACAGTACTGATTAAGGAAGATATTTTACAGCCTTTATAATCACTCTTTTTTCTATGAAGAAGAAAATGACAAATCTGGAAGACAACCTTTGAAATATAAGCATATAAGCATGGATCCTGCCTCAATTTATGGTGTAGGAAAGGAGTATTGTTTCACTGTCATTTTCCTACTGAAATGTCCAACTTTATATAGTTTTTCCCTGCAGAATGGCCTAGGTAATATTTGATGGCAATTATTATTCATTAAAAGAAAAGAATATAGACATATGTAGTATCTTGGCAGTAATGTGTTGATTACTTGGCAGTAATATGTCACTGAATGCAAACTGAAATATGCTATAAGCATATGTACAAATGTATAGAATTTTAGACATTTGGGAATATGGGATATAGAATACAGTGGTGTACAATTATCCTTGACAAAAAATGGTTGAAGTGTAGAATTGAAGCTTGGTTTTAGACCTCTTTGTTGGGGATTGCCATTTGAAAGCTTTCTCAAAACTGTATCAATCTACTTTATTCTCTGGTGTAAATTGTCAGTTCTTCCATGTTGTTCAAAATTATAAACTAACATCTGATTCATATGCATAATATGGATACACAAATGGTCAAAGCTAGAATTAAATGTAAGTTCTGGGGACAGCAACAAGCATGTTAAAGAACTTTTTTTAAAAAAAATAGATCACATCTTTGGACGATGCATAAGGCTGAGGATTGTGGTACTTTCAGGCTTATTCTAAAGTTAAATGGTACTGTAATATCTCTATCATATAGATACTGACGTTTATGGTAGCAATGGAAATTTTCCCTGGCTGCCATGTAAAACAGTGCTATGATCTGAGAACTGCTTCATGCATGATGTTAAGCCATCATATGTTTTGTTTGTTTTTAGAATATTTTATTTTATTTATTACATTTACAAATTGATAGAAGCTCAAACTCAAAGACAACTGAAGATGAGTTCACACATCTCTTTAATACCAAAAATAATCAAACTATATTCTGGATCCTTGACATGTTATGCGAATCCAAGAATTTAAAACAAAATGTGAGATATGAGAATTTTTCAGACAAAAAGCAGAAATGTGGACCTATGAATCAATTGTCTTCACATTTAGTCCTTTTTGTCTTGTGAAAAGCCATCATTTATGTTCATATCTTTATTTCTTTATATTCTCCTTTTTCCTATTAGTTTGAAAACTCCCTCTGGTGACTGAAATTACATGAATTATATGAAATTATTTCTATTTATGTGTTGGGTGAGTTCTATAAGCACTATTAGTAGTGACATTTTTGATTTTTCATAAAATGCTTTGAATGGGATTATCCTAAACTCTGCAAGGAGAAAAAAATGCAAACCCTCTCCCCTCCCATGAAAACGCTGACATAAATTAAATCACAAGTTGGGAAATATTGTGTCTGGAGTATTTCCCTAGATATTCACTCAGTCAGATCACAAGCTCAGTGAGCAAATGAGATGTTGGGGAAAAAAGTTTGTGCATGGCTAGTATTTCATCCAGAAACCACAGGACAATAGTTCTTGCACGTGTGGTTTACATATGGGAAAGAACTCCTTGGAGGGCTTGTTAAATCTTTAATTTGGATGACTTGACCTGTCACTGCTTAGATATCAGTTTTGAAACTAGGCAGGGATATATGTGTGTGTGTGTGTGCATAACACATAGAGAGAGGCATATATACTCAGACTGAATGTGCATGTAGACACATCACAAAAGAATAGATGCAGTTTTCTTTGTGCTTGCACAGCTATAATAAAGCTTTCAAATATTTTAGCAATATAAAAAAGCCTCTCAGCTGAGAAAGTGCAATTTTCAAATTTTACAGACTGCCTGCAAATGTGACCATCTTGTTTATCATCCTTTTCATTTAACTCCCATTAATGCACGTTCATAAGCTAATCCTTTGCATGAGATAGACAATAAACATGTTTTCCATAACAGATGATAGTGGTGAAAATGTGAGATCTGAAATTCCAAGAGCATTTTATCTGCACTTTCAAATGCAGTTATTATTATTTTTCATAAAGTAACAAGAAAATTAAAGTAATGCAAACCAGGAACAAAAGAAAATGAATTGAAGCACACTGTGATTATTCTGTGCGGGTGGGGGAGGAATTGTAAGAAGGCAAAAGATATACTTTAACAATACTTCCTTCTCAAAACATTTCCATACTCTGTGTTTGTGTGTCTTTTTGCGTGTGTGTGTTTGAGAGAGATTTTACTGCTTTTATTTGTGTTATTCTACATTAATTTGTCAAGGGATCATAGAAGTAAAAAAAATCTGGTTTCAGTAACTGTATTAGCAGTTTATTTAAAAAAACTAAGAATTGCAAAAACAGGGTTGTGAAATTGGGGTTCCTTGTAAAATCCAAGAGAGAGAGAGAGAGAGAAAGTTTAATTTATATTTAAAGCAGATGTAC
Source organism: Acrochordus granulatus (assembly GCA_032468055.1). Classification (NCBI taxonomy): domain Eukaryota; kingdom Metazoa; phylum Chordata; class Lepidosauria; order Squamata; family Acrochordidae; genus Acrochordus; species Acrochordus granulatus. The sequence continues at coordinate 23,796 of JANHZU010007556.1, read as the reverse complement.
AATTGCAGATACAAGGCAGTGGTAATATTCTAAGTGCTTATTTTAGGGACTTTCTCCCTTTTCCAAACCTCACTCATGTGGAACATACACTCATTTCTGTAACAAAAATTCTTTCTACTCTATTGGCAAAATGAATAGCATCAACTCACAATATTTAAAAATTTAGTCACATCCACATCTTGCAGCCTATAAGGAGCTTTCACGCTTTTGGGCTCGCTTTAGATCTTTAATACCCTTTCCTTTTGTGTCAAGGAGCTCACGAGGCGTAAAGAAGCACTGATAAACCCACTTAGATCCCTTCCTGGGCCGTCACCTCACCCTGCCAAGCAGCTTTAGGTGGTAACTGATCTGTGACAGGCTGCCAGTCAAACAGAGCATTTCTGAAAGCTGACACAAAAGACTGAGGGCTGGAAAAAGGGTAGGAAATAAGAAGAGAAACTAAACTGTATCAGCCTTTCTCTCTCTGGAGCCCCCGCCGGCCCTCTGTCCCGCTTTCTCCCCTTCCTCAGGTTCATGGCAAGGGCAGCTTACAAGCCAGGAGATAGAGATCAGTAGCCCTCCCAGGCTTGGGACTACCCCAGTTTATGGCTGATAATAGAGGTAGCAGTGAGAGTGACAGTCAGACTGAAATGGACATGGTCATCCCATGGGACAAGAAGGAGACAGATGGGAAGACAGTGGGGAAAGAGGACGAGAGAAAGCGCCTATGTGTCTGTTCAGAAGACTGTAACTATTGATGACCACAGCTGCTCATTTTCCCTTCCTTTTGGGGTGTCATGAACCACCCTGGAGAATGATCCTCCATCGCAGCCAACAGACAGCTCTTGATGCATGCTTAAGGGTTTCGCAAGCAGGTGGAAGTCACCATTGATATCCTGGCTTAATTTCCCCGGGTCTGAAGGTGTGACACTCAAGCTATGACTGAGGTTGAAGATTTTGTCTGTTGGCTGCTTTGGAGCTCCTCAGATGGAGATAATCTCACCCTGCTGAAACAGATTACGTTATTACTCCCAAGCACTGTTTTCTTCTCTGTATCTATGCAGCTTAACCATTGAGTAATAATAACAAACAGGATATTTTTAATTGAATAAATACAATTCCGGTGTTTTGAAACATTGGAAGAAAAGATTTAAAGCAACGACTCCAATCTTTTTCAGAATGGGTAACATTGAGATTGCCTGACAAAGAATCACAGCTTTTAATATTTATAATATTTTCATTTACATTGCTTAAAAATTGCCTAGCTTTCTTCTTCCAGGATTAATTAGATTACAGAGGTAATGGCATGCTCCATTTGGTTTCAAGTACCCATTGGTCTAAAGGCAAATCTGTATTGTCGTACTTAGTTTTTACCCACTACTTATAATGTTCCTTTCCTCAGAAGGGATTGCATTATGCTGACCTTCTCATTCATCTATCTAATTAGTTATTATTTTGATATCTCTCAGTGATAATGTTATTTTTCCCATTCTAATTTATATCAAAATGCCTTTGTAGCTTTTCTTATGGGAAATAAAACATAATCTTATCCAGCTGGAATTACAATTCTTATCATCATCCTCACCATCATTTTTATCCACCCTGAGGCATTATGAATTCTCCTGGAGGAGCAATTAAAAACAGACAGTTGACAGAGACCAGGTTGAATGCATAGTTACATCGGAACATATAAGCGTTTATGCCAATTCAATGCATATTGTATTCCAGGTTTTAATTATTTAATTTCTAATCCTAAAATATTTATTAGAAAGAAAATATATGTCACTTAGCCATGGCAATATACCTTCCTCATGGGCATATTTTCTTGTTCATGATGCTGTCATCATTTTTATTTGCTTTCTCTCCCTGGGCCGTTTCTTCATCTTTGGGCAGAAGCAATGAATCCTGTATCTTCTTCCATGCTTTCCACTCCAAATACACCATGTGCAGCTGTATGTAATTTTTGAATCTGAACTTGAAGACTTTACAGCCCCCCATTCCATCTCATTCCAATTACGTTTTAGAACTCCAACATGGTTGGAGTAAAGCCAGCAACCTTATTTGTCAACTTTTATATTTTTCCAAATAAAAATATAAAATGAGCATTAGTAAATCTTGCATATTTGTTTTGAGTTCAGCAGCATATACATTTGATGAATAAATAAATAAATTATTGTCTGGAACATCCAAGTGGGTCAACGGTCCATGAAACATCACCTTACTGATAAATGCCCATGTAGTCAAAGCTATGATAAATGCCCATGTAGTCAAAGCTACTATTTTCCCAGTAGTAATGTATGGCTGTGAGAGTTGGACCATAAGGAAGGCTGAGCATCGAACAATTGATGCCTTCGAATTGTGATGCTGGAGAAGACTATTGAGGGTCCCTTGGACTGCAAGGAGATCAAACCAGTCAATCATAACTGTTGTTCATTGGAAGGATAGATACTAAAGCTGAAGCTCAAATACCTTGACCACCTAATGCAAAGAGAGGACTATGATGCTGGGAAAGATTGAAGGCAAAAGGAGAAGGGATGGCAGAGGATGAGATGGTTAGCTAGCATCATGGATGTGATGGGCATGGGTTTGGGTAGACTCCAGGAGACAGTGCAAGACAGGGAAGCCTGGTGTGCTGTAGTCCAT
>JANHZU010007556.1:1392-17914 GCA_032468055.1 Acrochordus granulatus | reverse complement strand
AAAACAAGAAGAGATAGGGTCAAGAATGAATGGGTACTGAGGAAATGTCGGTTGAATACAAACATGGTGACTGGTACAAAAGAAATATACTGAAATAGTGATTTTATGGAGAAAATAATTGAGGATCAAATTGTAAAATGCATATATGAAGGAAAAGTGAATGAATGAAGAGAAAGGGGAAGTCTTAGGAAATCATCATACATCAATGGATGTCAATGAATGGCAGGACTTTTCTAATCACCAAAATGAAAACAATGTTGACATCAATCATAAATGACACTATATCAGTCATAAATAGAACACTGCAATCTAAAAGACCCTCCCTGACATCAAATCATATTTATTACTTTTAGCAGTAGTATTCGGCAGATCTCAATATTGGATAGAGGAATATAGGAAGATGTCTTCCTTCAAATATTAATGTTCTCTGCAAATGTTTTAAATGAACAGATTAAGCTATCAATATTTGGAAAGGGAATGTAAAACTATCTTTCCCTTAGCAGTTTTTATAAAATACTCATTACACTTTGAAATGTTTTAATAATGAATTCACTGTCAATAATGACAAGAAATATGTAGTTTTACCTTAAATGCTGAACAAGATAGGAAAGGCTACTGGGTATCACATCAAGCATACTGGCTTTTTCTTATCTAAATAACTAACATTTATAAAGAAATGAATTTTAAAAATATATCCAAACACAGAGTAAAGCAGGTATGCTGATCTCATAAGCTCATGGCCTGGAAAGTCTGCTATAATAGATATTTTCAGCACAGTAGGAGTATAGTTTTTTTATAAAAATCCTCTCTAAAATAATACTGTTAATTAGGATGACTCAATAGTACAACGGTAGTTCAGAGACAATAAGCAGATAAGCTATGATTATGATAAAAAAAAGGATTTGAAGAAATATAGAGTTTGAGACACAAGACATATTTCTGCTTTTCATCTCAAACATGATTGCGGACTATAATGAGACACAACTGATGTTTGACATCTGTATCACCAAAAACTATGGTATCCACTGAAGAAAACCAAAGATGAAACCAACACATTATCCAGAAATTTCAATATTCTCAGGAAAGCTTTGGTTGTTGAGTTTCACTTTTTGTGCTGATATTTCTAACTTTTTAATTGCTACAAAAGCATAATTCTCACTACTAAAACAGATGTGCTGTTAAATACCTTGTCAAACAATTATGTATAATGTCTTTTGCAGTTAAATGGCTATAGACAAGTAGGTACTCTTCCTCTAATGCTGTTGACCTGAATAAGATATGAATATAAACATTACATTTTAACTTTGTTAAAAGTATTCTCTGTTGTTTTCAACTTGAATAGCTGAAAAAGATGAGCAAGACATTTTTATGGGAAGCTATATTCAGTAAATATTTTAAATATATGTATGTAAGTATGGGAAGTTGGTCTCTTCAGCATTTAAAATGTCATATTGCTCTGGTTCATACACTGTGGTTGTGGTTCACTTAACCATGACTTGACAAATAAGCCATAGCAGTCTGAGTTTACACATTGAGCTATGCCATAAAATACGTGGGAAACCACAGTGTCTGGGTTTATCTAATACTATAAATCAAAATCAAACAAGCCTCCCTGTTTCTCAATGCACCATGTGAATTCAGTCATCAATGAATGAATGAAGCATACACTCTGGAAAAGAAGTTGTGTCCTTGCTGGCAATCTTTTCTCCAGAATGAATGTGAGATGTATTTTGTGAGATGTATTTGTCAGTGAATGCAAAGGATGCCTCATTTAACTCCCTGATACAGATTCTCACTCCATGAACAGGAAAACTACAAATAATCCAAAGTTTTGAAAATGGGATACTTAGATAACCAGTTTCATAAGGAAAAAGTAGGACATACTTTTTCAAAAAGTTGAATTTGTATTAAAACAAGTCCAAAAAATTGCTACTGTCCAAGTATGTTTATCCAGGTGGGTTGCAATTTTCTGTGCCTTGTCTTAGAATTTCTGTGAATGGTCTGGAAATATTTAGATGTGTTTACAAAATCATCAGTTTATCAAACATTTCAATGCCCCCAGAGGCATCTACCACATGTTGCGATATTGTAATGCAAATGAGATAATAATGTTATTTGAATAATGACCTCATGATGCAGTTTGATGCTGTTGAGGACACCACTGAACACCACAAAAAGATTCTGAAAATTTTGGCTGTTTGCAGTGAAAACTGAATTTATTAAGACCACAATTTTAAGAAAGAAAAGAATACATGTTCATGTACACATACACACGAGAGTTAAAAATGGGTTGCAATACCTTTTTGCATTGTGACTCCTAAGTTGAGGAAATAACAAACTGACTGATTTGGCACACAAACTGATATGGTTAGATTGATGTGATGTTGTAGGTAGACCTGCATCAGAAGTTGCAATGTTATTATTTTCCGGAATAAATTGCATTTTCAGCCATCTGTGATATGTACCAATTTTAAATTATTGGAGTTTTTCATATTGTTAAGTGTGCTTCAGTTTGATAGAGTGAGGTTTTCCTACAAATACCAGGTAAATTGCTCTGTAAGTCCAAAATCCCTGATTACCTCTGAATTGAAATGCTTGAAGTGTTCTGATAATTTCCCATGCTCTATGATTCATGTGCTTAGAACCTCAATCATTTCTTAACTGAAGGGTTCTCATTATTTTGAAGTTTCATGTGCTAAATAAACAATTTATGTTATTTTCTACTTTTTATATTTTTAGTTTTATTTCTTTATTTTTAATATGAGGAAAATCTTACATCTTTTCTGATATGTTTTAGAAGATTACAGACAGCATTCAGCCTTCACTATTTAAAATTGAAAATGAATCGAATTTCTTGGAATGCCATGCTAATGGTTGGATGAAGTGGATGAAAGCAACAGCATAGGAAGGGGAACTAAAATGGTTATCTTTTCAGAATAGGATGAAATAATGGAGAATGAATGTATGGATACTGTTAATCACTGTGAAAAGGATTTTTAAATTCTTTATTATTTTTTTACAATGCATCGCTAAGATGAATTTTCATTTATTTATTCATTCAGTTTCTACAGCTGCCCTTCTCAGTCAATGACTCTTGGTGGATTACAATAAAAAATACCACTATCAAACAATAAAACATTTCAAAATAATAATGTATTGTTTTGAAATAATTTATGTTCCATATGCAAATAAAGACATCTGATCAATTCTATCTTATTCTGGAATTTCCTGGCATATTAAGAATTGAACCCACCTCTTCCAAATATGACCTGGTGCATAAGATTTTACAGTTACTAAAAGTTGCTGTCTCTGATGCATTCTCTTGCTTTCTGAACAAGCTTACTTCTCCAAAAGAGGAGAGGGAAATTCTAAGATATATCATATTTGGTGAACTTCCAGATCAGTACTTGAGACTGCCATGTATATTTGTATGGTGTTTAATGCAAGTGGATGGTGACACAACATGAAAAGAGAAAAGGCTGGCTCTTAGTAGTTTCTTCTCCAATCTTTTATCTCACATTCTGAAGAAATGTTTCCACTTCTGTGTCAATCCCATGTAAGTGGACTGTTTCTATAGAATTACTTCCCCAATACATTTCAGATCAGAGTCCCAAGAAAGCCATCAACATTTTATGTTGAAGAATAAAATCAACATGAGTGAAAAGAACAGGGATGTAAAGGTATATCTGAAAAGATCTGACCCACCAAAAGAAAATAGAATGGCAGAAATTAGTTGTAGGAAATATTTGCTTTGTTGTTGGAAGCTGCCTTGACAATTTATATTCTTATGTTGTTATGTTATTGTGTTGTTGCTGGATTGTTGTTATGATCAATTCATTTGATTTCTTCTAAGCATGGTCTGGACTGACTTTTATCATTTTTATATGTTGTGTGGTTTACCAGCTTAATAAGGAAAATGTACAGGAATTGCAAGGGGGTGCAGTGGCTGATTGGTTAAGACATGAACTTATCAGCTGGAAGGTCGGCAGCTTGAGTTCAAAACCCAAGTGCCACCGCATAACAGGATGAGCTCCCATTACTTGCTCCAACTCCTGCCAACCTAGCAGTTCGAAAGCCTGTAAAAATGCAAGTAAATAAATAAGTTGGAAAGGTAACAGCATTCCAAGCCTTGATGTATAGTCATGCCAGCCACATGATCTTCAGACAATGCTGGTTCTTTGGCTATGAAATGGAGGTGAGCACCACCCCTTAGAGTCAGACACAACTGAAAGGGGAAACTTTTGCCTTTACAGCAATTGCAAGTCTCATGCAGCTTTGGAAAAAAGGGCATATTTCAACATCTTAGAGGCATCTAGCCCAATGATGAATGAGACTTGCTTATTTATTATTTATTTATTCAATTAAATTATATGCCACCCATCTTATACAATCTTTTCTCTAGCAAAAATTCCTTACTGCCAATTCTTCTTCGCAATGGTGTGGAAGCAAGGGGAAGACATTTTCCACATCAAGATGGTCTCCAACTCTACCCTCAGACACCAGGAAAGGGAAAGGGAAGTCTTTTATATTTGAGAAGAATCGAAGAGTGGAGATTCAGTTATATATGTGGCTTTTGATTAGAAATAGAATTACAAGGGACCAAATTTATTTTTATTGTCAAATGGTCTGTTGTGCTGTACCATATTGTACTATTTGTCCAACCCAGCTGGGAGGTAAGACCGAAAGTTTTGCCAATCATAGGTTTAAACTGCTCTAAATTCTTGAGTGACTATAAGGAAATGAAGAGGACAGGAAGTATCAGTATCACACACTTTTATTCCTAGCATTTCTCTCAAATTCCAAAAGTGCAGTTTAAATGTCTCCCTTTCTCCAATCATAAGAAGCCAAATCTGACAAAGCACAATACAGAATATATGCCAGGGAGATATTCTAAGCAATAATAATCTTTGTTGGGTTTGCCATCTGCCTCCAAATTAAATCTGGCTGGACCCCCTTGATGCCAAATGTTAGCACCAACATGCATATGTATAAAATTCACTTCATTTGTAGAAGATTGTCAATGCTCATTTTTAGTGACAATTTACTTATTTATTTTGTTTTTGAGTGTTCTGTGTATCTGCTTCAAACAATACGATGGAAATATTTCGGTTCAGACTGACTTTTTCCTTAACCTTTGGAAGGGAAAGTGATAAAATCTCTCTGCCCATTCTAATGGGGAATATTACAAGACCTTAAATTATCATGCATATTGTTAGATATGCAAATATCTGAACTCACACCTTTGCAGTCTCCCTTGGACTCAGGAACATAGAAGTAATGCAACAAGAGGCTAGTGGCCATGCAAATTCATATTAGTAGTTTGAATCTCATTTGTCATTCCTGAGGCTAGTTTGCAAAAGACCATTGAATTAAACCATATTTCTTTAGATTGGCTCCACGGAAGTAATTTCAAAATGAGCAATGGCACCATATGTTATTAATCATTACTGTTAGATTGAGTCCTCAATAGACCAAATTTTGCTTTTGTCAGACATAACACAATATTATAAGAACCATTATGTGTTTCTATTTTACTGCAAGAGGAGCACTTAATGCTGGCTTTTTGTCAATTGTTATTTAAGATACATTTATAAACAGTGGTCTTCCTGAAGGATGCATAAATCAGGATTAGTTTACACAATTGTATAGATGTCTAACCTATGTAAGCCGCCAAGAGTCTTCAGAAATTGGCGGCATGGAAATACGTGCAATAAATAAATAAATAAATTGTACATTACTTCTTTTTTATGCCATATTTTAGCAGAGTATTAACATGCAAAAATAAAGGTTTCTCACCCACAGTGTGGATAAACTTCCTTTACAGTATTGTATTGTTTTGTGGCTAATCCATGTACTAAAGGCAGATATAGAATATACTAGAAGTTTTAATATATGACCATTATGAACCTCAAAGCACACAAAGATGTTAGCTGTTCCTCACTCTATCTCCTGAACTTGTAACTTTTCTTTTTATCTTCAGATAAAAGAGAAATATGTTTTTCAAAGAAGCCTAGCTTGGGCTCGTGTACTGGTACTGTGCCCACTACCGCATAGTAGCATGTGAAAGTGACGTCCACTTTTTTTTATTTAAAATTTTTGTTCAGGAGTATTTTTTTTCTTGACTGTTAGGTTTTCCAAAGCATAAAGCCTTGCTTTCAAATGACATAAACCTTCATTTCAGGTTTGAGGCTGACATACCTGCTTGTTGAGGAAACATCCTTCTGCACTGTTTAATACAAATATAATAATATTTTTCAATCTGATCTTTGCTAGGGTGGTAACTTTCTACTGAGTCGTAATTTTTTTCATTAAACATGACTAGAACATTTTCCAGTAGGAAGAGGAAGAGTTCTAAGCTAACTCTTTCTTTGATTTGTTCATGTTCTGCTTGCAAGGCTGTTGCAATTTTATAGTATGTATTATAATTTTTTTAGGTCCCAAGTGTTATCTAAGGTTCTCAGGAAGAAGCTTGCGTGCGAAGGAATGGGCTTAACTCAGTGCTGCCAATGGGATTCACTAAGAGAAATACCAGCAACTGCTTTGTAATGTAATGATCTGAAAGGGAAGGGTGTAATGATATATGGGAATGACAGGAGGAAGAGCCTCGGCCCATAGAAGCAAAAGATGTGGGAAGCATTTCAGAAGGGACCCTAGAAACCAGGAGGCTTTGAGTTCCAGCCTCCCCTTAGGCAAGAAAGCTGACTGGGTGACTGGGTCAGTCACTCTCTCTTAGCCCAACTCATCTCACAGGCTTGTTGTTGTGGGGAAAATTGGAGGAGGAAGGAATATTCGGGATGTTGTAACCTTACAATAAAGGTAGTCTAGAGCTCATGATTTGTGCTTCTGGATTAGTTTGAGTGGCTGAGAAAGGAAAAAGATTACCCATACCATAGAATGTATGGAATTACATACATTATAATCTAAAAAAAGATTATATACATACATTATAATCTAAAAAAAGATTACCCATACCATAGAATGCATTATAGGGTGTGTTGTACAACAGCTAGGTTATCTGCTGAGTGGGCATGCTGGTGAAAATACATATTTCTCATATCAGCAAGGATGCTTCCCTATATTTAAAGGTAGGCTTGGGAATTTCTCTCTCCTCAGTCTCCTCCCACTAGATGTCAGCAATTGCGGCTATTAATCTATAGAGTCTGACTAGCTTCGATGAGGACCTAGGTGTGAATTTAGCAACGATAAAATGATGCTACAAATCACAAGCTTTTTAATTTTTAGTCATGTAATACATCTGTGTCTAGTTTTTACATTTGATACTACTTAATTGAATTCTTTGTGTGCATAAGATACAGGCATAATTATTTTTGTTATTGTTCTTATTAATTGCTTCAGTCATGAAAGTGATGTGAAATGGGACAGTTCAGAAACAGATTTACATCAGCCTCTGAGTGACACTATATTTTTTCTACAATAGCAATATTTTGTTTACTGATTCAGTGTATGAAAAAAGATAGAAGGGTTTACTTATCAAAATATAAACTGTCTTATGTAGAGCTGAGCCATATTTGTTATGAAGATTTGTTTCACTTTAATTCAAAATGTCAAGCTTTTCAGTTCTTGTTCTAGTGTCACTGAAAACTAATATAGTTAGTCCACTACTATCAAAGTACTTCTGTAAATATATTTATAGTTTGTATTGGATTATATAGAAAGTTATATGTTTACTATCCTATAGATTTGCAGTAAGATAAATCATGACATTGGGCAGAAGGAGTTTCAAATATCTCTTATGCAGTTGTTATAATACTAGGATTGGTTTTAAAGGAGAATTAATGCAGGGAAAATATAGCATTAAAAGACAACTCTGAGAACAATCTTTTCAATGCTCTTAAATCTTGAAGGAGTTCAGATTGCCATTGCCTAGACATGAGGTGGATTCACACTTTGTGCTAAAGTAAACTTATGTTAATAGGGGCACAGTGGCCTTGTGTTAAGACGCTGGGTTGTTGTTTGGAAGATTGGCAGCCCGAGTTTGAGATCCAAACTCCCACTATTCTTCCCAGCTCCTGACAACCTGGCTGTTGAAAAGCATACAGAATACAAGTAAATAAACAGGTACTGCCTAAATGTGTGGGAAGGTAACAATGTTCTGTGCGCTTTGCATATAGTCATGCAAGTCACATGACCACAGAAGCATCTTCAGACAACTCTGGCTCTTTTACTATGAAACAGAGATGACCATAACTCCCTAGAGTCAGACATGAATGAAATGGGAAACCTTTATCTGTAACCTTATGTTAATTGAGCTTTGTGGAATAAGTTACAATTGGCTGAGTTCATATACTGTACTCAGCCATAAACCATGGATTAGAAACAGTAATGGCTAGGTTCATACAATGTACCAAACCAAACAAATTGCATCATGTATGCCCTAACAAACAGTAACTCTGAGACTGACCACAATTGTTTTTGTGAGATGTTATAGCAGCTGTATATATACCCAGGACACTACTTTATCTGAACACTAAAGAATGGAGAAATATAATTTCAAAAGATAATTAATGGAAATACTTTTTATTAGGTTTGTTAATCTTTTATCTCCACCTTCCCAAATCTGATGTTTTCCAGAGGAGTTGGGTTTTTATTCCCATAACACTAAATTGATGTTACCTTTTGGGAAACTAGTTGGAATTATGGGAATCAAAAATCCAGTATAATTTATAGACACCATGTTGGGAAAATTATTTAATTTATTCAGTTTTATAATAAGACATAGTTAATTGAATTCTAAGAATTCGCAGTGTATATTTATTTATTTAATTTCTATGGCAGCTCATCTCAACCAAATGACTTTAAGTATTAAATTTATCAATAGTAGCATTGTTGTACAATGAGTGTATGTTATTATTCTAAGTAAAGAGCTACTATGGTTGAATAGATCATATTCATAAGCAGTTCCAGTGCAAAGACATTTACAATTTTGTTGTTGTTGTCTCATGGTCATCTGAATCTTTTCAGCTCAGATATGGTAGCTCTACTTATATATCAATATTCTGCAATGCATTAAGTGGGAGATGTGCCTGAAGAAGTATTGGAAGGACTATCTATCAGGGTTAGATTAAGGTCAAATGATGTCTTTAGCACAACCCAACAATGGTGCCCTTGAGCCCTTCCTTTGCTTAACTCATAAGACATTAAGATTCAGTAAGTGCTGAAAACTGAAGATGAATGTGGTGATGAATAATTGAAGGGCATGATAGGTAGAGGAAAAAAATCGCGCTGCACGTTTTTCCTTGGTGCTCTAAGCACATGCTTCTTTATTTAATCCAGGGCTGCTATCCATGTTCTGGCAGATTACTACATTGTTTTTTTAATGTATGGTTACATATAGCTATAGAAAATGAGTCATACACTATATTACATTGTTAAATTGTGATGTTATTTGCAAAACCTGAATTGTCGTGTGTCCTACCTGAAAAATTAAAGAACACAGGAAATAGCTCTATCCAAATTTTAAAAAGAAAAAAAAACTAACTATTGTAGATAATGTATTTTTTTCCAATCAAAGAAGTTAAATTATCAATTTCATCAACCATTCCTCCATAGTGAGTAGCGTCCAATCTCTCCATCTCTGTGCATACAGTAATCTTGTTGCTGTGATTATATACTGAAATACCTTTACATGGCTTTCTTCTAATTGTTTATCCATTAATCCTAAAAGGACAAGTATTGATCTTTAAAATACTGCATGCATTTGGATCCATTTTTTAGCTTTTTTACATGTTCACCAAACATGATAAAATGTCCTTTTAATATTCACATTTCCAACATACGTTCAAAATGCCTTTATGCATTCTAGAAAATTTCTCTGGCATCATGTATCAACGTTACATTGATATAAAAAATTCTATTTGAGATCATAACACAATGTATATTTTAATTCTTTTAACTACATATTTTCCCATTGATTCATCTGTATATTATAACCAAAATTCTAAGCTCACTTTATCATACATTCCTTAATCTATTCTTCTTCTTTCAAATTTCAACAAAATTTATACATTTTAGCAATCACATATTCTTCATCACGAAACAACTGCATTTCAAATTCTAACTTACTTTGCTCCAGAGCATGTCTTTTTATCCATTTTAAATCTTTCAGATACTTGTAAATGGGAAAACCATTGGCAATTATATCCTTCTGCTATTAATTGTTATCTTGATATGATTCTAAATTTCCCTTAAGAATGTTCAAAATTCCCAGTATGTCAACATTTATTTTTATCAGCCATCTCTCTTCTATAATATGCTTCTTAAGCTGAGATCCATAAAGGTGTTTTTGGGCACAATCTGGGTTTGTATCTATTCCATATTATCAAAATAGCACATCCAATAAAATCATTTTAAACTCCATATTAATTTATTGTATCATAAATACCCATGCCATCCAGACCTCAGGTTGTGATCTTTTAATTATAAAAGTCTCTTATGTCTTAGCAACATCCATTTTTTCACCCAGACCAAACAATTTACAGCAAAATCCAATTTTAAATCCAGTAATCCAAATCCTTCTTTTTTGTTTGTATCTTATAACATTTTATATTTAATTCTTTTTTCCCTTAGCCATATAATTTTAGATATATTTTTTGGCCATTGCTTAAATGGCATATACATTGTCAAAACAGGTATTGTCTAAAACCAAAACATTATTCTTATGTGTTATATTCTGTATATGTATTACAGAAATTCTCCTCAAAAATGATAGTTTTAATTCTCCCATCCTAACATGTTTTTCTTGATTTCAGTCCATGTCTTAATATACTTATTTTGAAATAATATATAGTTCATATTTGTTACAGCAATACCCAAATATTTTCCTTTTTTCAGTCTTAAAATCAGTTTTTTCTATCAATTATATTTGATCTTCTGGTTTAATGTTTTTTGTTATCTTCTGATTATTAGTTTTGAAACCTGTTAATATACCAAAGTCTTTTAATGTTACCATTAATGCTTCTATTCCCTCTAGTGGATCCTCTAAAATTAAAACCAAATCGTCTGCAAATGCTCTTAACTTATAAGTTTTTTTTAATGTTCACTTCCATAATTATATAAGCTTGTCTTATATCTCTACTCAGTTTAAATAAAATGGAGACAATGGATGGTTCATGTGTTCCAGAACTCTAAACAAACAAACAAAAAATCCAGTTCAAATTGACAAAAGCCTTCTCTGCATCTAAGAATAGCAATGAAGCTTATTTTTTAATTCAAGCATATTGTTTGTAATATTACTATCAGCAAAATATATAATGCTGCACCTGAAAAAACACTTATCAGAAATGAGATTTGCCTAGGAAAATTCAGATGCATTTTTTCTGTTACTACAGGGCTGTAAGTTCATCACTCAGGTGAGTATAATATTGAGAATATGGATTCTCCTTTCAACATGGCTGTTCTACTAATAATTATTATTAAAAACATTGAACATACTTACTTCACCTTTCAGTATTTTGGCCATAGAAAATGGAATAAGAATACTTCTAAATCCTTTCATAGCTTGAAGCCAGGTTACCAAAGGGATCATCTACTCCCAGTTGTTTCTATCTGTCCATTTCAAGCAGGCAGGCTGGGCATTCTGCGGGACCCATCATCCAAGGAATGTCAGATGGAGGGAACTAGTAGATATGCCTTTTTTGCTATAGTTCCTACTCTCTGGGATAATATCTCTTCAGAGAACAAAATCACCTCAACATTTTTGGCCTTTCATAATACTACGAAGATTTGGTTGTGCCTTGGCCTGGGACCCTGAGTGTGTTAGGAGGCCCATTTCCTCACTAGAACTAAGTTAAAAACAGAAATAATATATCCGGTTACTGTATTAAAAAATAAAATGATAGAACACTTTCACGACCTCAACCACCCAAAGGCTACCTAACATGACCCTCCATGCCAATACAGCGGAACTTTGGATTGCGAGCATAATTTATTCTGGAAGAATGCTCTTAATCCAAATTGCTCTTAAACCGATATGAGGTTTCCCATCCAAAGCTGGATGATCCATTCCACGCCCCCCAAAATATTCATAAAAATAATTTTCAGTGGAATTTTATATAGAAATGATTGTCCCTAATATCTGAAACAAGTAACAATGATTTATACACAATATAAAGTAAAATAAAACAAATTAACCAGCATTTATGGATCCTCTCTGAGGAAGATTCTGGCCATCAGCTGCTGCTCGGATGTCTGCTGTCTGGGCAGTCCTGTTGGATCAGGAGGATCCGCTGCCACTCGAGGGCAAAACAGCCTTTTCCCTTGGCAATGCATTTTCAAGAGTCTTTCCTGGGTGGTGTGGAAATGTTTCTTATCATAACCTGCCTATGAGCTATGAGAGGGGAGAAGAAATGGGCAGGAGGGGGACAAGCTGGATGGTGCCATGTGAGGGGAGAGTGTGTGTATGAGAGAGAGAGAGAGAGAGAGTGAATGAGTGACAGGGAAGATGGAGGGTTAATCTTTCTACACTTGAAGAGATGGGCAGGAGTTGGGAGGTGTGTGTGTGTGTGAGTGACAGGGAAGATGGAAGGTGAGTCTTCCTATGCTTTGAGAAGAGTCCTGGCTGGCATGCAAGGAGGGCTGTGTATGTGTGTATGAGGGAGAGAGACAAGGAAGACAGAGGGTCAATCTTCCTCTTTAAGCTTTAAGAAGAGTCCTGGTTGGCATGAGGGAGACGAGAGGGAGGAGAGGAGGGGGAGGGTTCTTGCTTGGAAGGAGTATCTGGAATCTGAGTCTTGGGAATTCTTTCTCTTGAATGACTTTAACTTAATTTATGCTTTTTACGCAGCGAGAGAGAAGAACCATCAGCTCCGTTGTGAGATTTCCGTGCAAGCTCATTGGGCAGTGCTCACCTTGTTAGTTTTCACTTGTTAACCAAATTAAATTTTATTAAAATTTTTTGCTCATTTTGTGAAAATTTCATGAACTGAGGTGCTCACAATCCAAGGTTCCACTGTAGGCAGAACCAGTCATTAAGTCATATAATGTCTATATGCATATAATTTTTATATTGTTCATTACAGGAGATGGCAAAGATGGTAACAGCAGTATTTAGAAATCTTGTGCTTCATTACCAAATTTGAAAATGTTTTTTCAATATTGTGAAACCAGTGCAGTTATTGCCAACTGATGTACTTCACGTGTGGTGGGAAAATCTGAAGGTTGCAGTCTTTTTAATGAAGGCACTAGATTGGAGCAAACTGGGTGTGTGCCTTCTTGTCTATGTATGTGTTCTATTCTTTATAATAGGGATGTCAACCAGTGAAAAAATTGCACCTTGATTTATCATTTGCCCTTTAACTAACTAATCCATCAATTAATTGATTAAAGGCATTGGCACATACCCAAACCTAAATAGTCAGAGCCTTTTTAACTTATCAAAGTAAATGTGAGATAATTTGTATTTTAATAAGAAAAAAGTCTGCTCATTAAAAAGAAAGACTATCATTTAGTGGTTTCTTCTTCATTCTTGATTTGGTAACATATTGACTTTAAATTGGGAACCAGTGCACCTTTGCTTTTCCTGATTGATGAGAATGAAGTCCTTGCTAAACAATCTACCTATTAAACAAATGAAACACGGAGTGCTTGTGCCTATGTATGCAGGCCCACGCATACTTCTAATAGCTCTGTATGTATTATAAAATTAAGCTTTATGACTGGTAACTTATGGCTACTTACATTTTACCTCTGTTTTTACAGTGAAATGGGTGGTATATCAGACAGCTTATTAAAGAGACAAGCTTACTGCTTTCTCAAAGTGGGATGACAGAACAAGTCAGGGTATGTATTGTAATTTCAGTGCTGCAATACATCTTAAGCTGTCGGAGGCAAAACGCTTGCTAAGCATTGCATTGGGGCTGTCAGAATACTTCATGGGGTAGTAATTAAATTGAAGCAATTGTACTGTTCATTTTGTGGAAGCAAGCCAAAACTATATGTAGAATAGAAATGTTTTTCCGTAAACCTTGCTTGTTGTGGTTGCTTTTTTTTTAAGTGAGGGAATGAAATGTCTTTTATTGAAGGATATTTACCTCAACAGAACAGGTTGAACTTTTCACTGTTGTTCCTCCTCTTTCATTTCTGTATTTGCTACTATGGTTTCTTTGGCTTCATATTATCTTTGAAGGAAAGAGGACAGCAAAAATCTAAAATCTAATTGCTCTGATAATATGGGCTGTTATAAGTGGACTAAAAACTTGAAAAGCAAGTTGAGTCATGTCTGCATTGAACCATCTTGTATCAGTTACATTGACTTGTCCCAACTGGTCAGGCAGACAGAGTATGTTGTGAATCCCATTGGGTTTCTGACTGGCAGAATCCAGGAAGAGAGCTTTCTCTGCCATTGCCCCTACCCTGTATCCAGGATTAGATATCACCCTTAGACCCTCATGCCAATTGGCAGATCTTAATGCTCTTCCAGAAAGCCAGGCAAGTGGGGGCCTACTTTCTCTCTGTAGATCATCTTATCCGCAGAGATGAGGTGGGCTCTGGAAGAGCATTAAGACCTGGCTCTGCCAATTGGCATGAGGATCTAAGGGTGATATCTAATCCTGAAGGTGGCTGATGGCTTGAGGGTGCTCCCTCTGCTACTGTCTCTTCTTCTTTTTCTATTTTACTTTTTGTTTTTCAACTATCCATTTAATATCACAATGCATTTTTATTGTAAATCATCCAGAGTCACTTAGATGAAATCTTAGATGATGAAATCACCCAAATGTCACTTAGACATTTGATAAAAAAAAACCTGCAACAGTCTTTAAGACTTTTTAAATAAATAACATCACTGATGA
Organism: Acrochordus granulatus; assembly: GCA_032468055.1. Lineage (NCBI taxonomy): Eukaryota > Metazoa > Chordata > Lepidosauria > Squamata > Acrochordidae > Acrochordus > Acrochordus granulatus. Next base: position 3,107 of record JANHZU010007556.1, on the reverse strand, counting down.
AACATATTTGAATCTCCAGTCTGAAATCAGTCCTCTGAGCCTGACACTATTTTGTTTGTGCAATCTCAGGCTGGTGAAGATGCAATGGGTTACAGGGGGTGTATAGCTTGAAGGGATATAAGATATGCAGACCTGATGGTAGAATCTCTTATTGCAATATGGAATTTAGAACTACTATTGGCTTTAATCCCATAACAAGTGAAGATTAGAAAGATTTGAAGTACTAAACCCAAAATTCTTGTCAGGATATGGTTTACTAGCTGTATGACATATTCATTGGTTTCATTCCTTGTAACTGTTTCCTTCTTAAACATATTATGTAGTTGCCCAAGTTAAGATTTGTTGAACATGTATATAATGTATAAATAGAATCAAGTTGACTAGTTAGATCTTTATATCATCTATCACAAAATACCAATTATTAATGGAATATCTCTCCTTAGCCTAATATAGTCAAATAGGTGTGTGTTGCTGTATATTTACTTACAATCACTCTTTATTTTTTTTACTTTTTGTAAATCATTTGAACACCTTAACAAATCTTGTATCTAACCTGATTTTCTGTTCACATAACTAATCACTCAGTATAGTCCATCAGTATACAGGGGCATGAACATAATAGTTAGATTAGTGGTTGAGATCTGTTTTAAATATGTTGATTGAAAAAATGTGAAAGTTTATTGGAGGGGGATAATAAAAAATAGTAAAAATAAAATCTATTTTTATGCTCTTGGTAGCTAAATATGTCTTTATTGGAATTTAAACAAATTGATTTTTTATGACAAAAAGCAACAGTAAAAGTCATGATTATATTTTTCATAGTTCATTTGTCTTCTTTGCCCTGCAGATCTAGTGTGGAAGGAAAATGAGATCCCTAGTGAAGGCTACATCATGATTGACTCTCAAGACTCTCAACAATTGAGACCAATTGTTGTTTAATGGTCCTTATTGGCCTGTGCAATAGAAACTGATATGATCTTAAAAATAGACAAATAGTTCTTAAAAATGGTAAGAAATGTCATTTTTGTTATATATTCATGTGTCATGCATTGTTCAATGCTGCTGGCTGTGGGGAAACAGGGTAACCAAAAACTGTGATGACATCATCAATGTTGCCCAAAAGTGTGATGGTAGATAATTAGATTGCTTAAATAATATGCTTGGATCTCATGAATGTTCAGAAGAAATAGTCATTATGATGGAAAAAAGAAGATCATAGTGACTTTACTATTTAACATGGCATGGAATAATAATCTTTGTCTTGTGAGTTAAAACAGAGGCATGTTTGCCTTACCCAGAACTTCCATATATTATGGAATGCTCCTCCAGAGCATGATGACTATCAAGATCAACTCCATTCTAATTTACAGACATTTAGAGATTATTATTTTAATCTAAAACATGATAACATATTTTAAAAAGTCTGGTTCTCCATTGTTTGAGATCAACCATGCCCCACTTGACATGTTCCTTGGTGCATCAAACTCTACTCCATTTAATTTTATTTTTACATACTTTTAATTAAAAGCTTGAATGTGAAGCAAAACATCTTGAAGAGATGCTTCTGGGACTTCCACTGATCCTAGATATATGCTTTGAAAATCAAATCGTGGGTTGCTGCTACTCAATACTTTTTTGAAAATACAGTGGTGCCTTACAGGAGGAGTAACTCACAAGGCGAGAAACCCGCAGGACGAGCAAAAAATTTAATCAGA
>JANHZU010007555.1:9406-20389 GCA_032468055.1 Acrochordus granulatus | reverse complement strand
CGATACTTCCTTTTTTTTCAGTCCCTTGGGAATAAAGATGATATAAAGAACCAAACAGAACAGCTTAGGCAGAATATGTCAGCTCCTCATGGTTTTAGCTAATGGCTGAACTGACTGGGGATTATGGGAGTTGACCTCCAACTCATCAGGAGGCTGTCAGACTGGCCATAGCAATCAACCTGGTTACAGAATTTGTAGCTGGCCTTCCTGCATAGCCAAAAGATCTCTAGAGTCAAATCTGTGTCTTCAAAATATCTCCTGGATATTGCTCCTTCTTAACATAAGTTCACATTCTCCATGCTGACATCATGTGCCCACAGGAGAAAAGTATTGGCAGGATTAATATCTCTTTGAAGTTTGCAAAAGCACACTCTGTTTTCAAGGGGAGAGGCAATTCCTCCATAAGGGTTGCACCTCACTACTGACAAGGGAGAAGGCTGGGTATGTCCTCTACAGAGGTTGTGGGTCCATCTGAGACTGGATGGCTCCCTCTTGAGGATGGCTGAATTAGATTTCTGCACATCTCAGAGAATTAACTAGATGACTAATTCCTTCTGACTCCAGCAGCTTATCATAGAATTGAATGAGACTGTTTAGGTCACAAAGCTCAGTTCTTTGTGCCATATAAGAATCCAAAGTAAAACATTCATGGTAAATTATATCCTACTTTGGGATGAACACTTCTAGAAAAGGGAAGCCCGCCTCTCTGATAATTCATTTATAAGGAAATCTGAAGTACTGTACTTCCTGGGGTTAAATGTCTTTGCATGTGTCTGGATCTGGGTTGGGGTTTTCCCACCCAATAAATCAAAATGTGCCAAAATGGTAGAAAGAGACAACAATCGCCTCTTCATGGATGGGCTGCCTCTGTGGCTTTAACTTTCTTAGAACCTGACCTTGCTAGCCGACCTAGATCTTGTTGGTCAAAAATCAACTACTTTGGCTTGAGTGAGGTTGGCTGGAATTCCCTAACAAGGCAGATGGATTGCAGTTAAGTAGCATTATTGGAAAAAGGAGTTTTGAGCATCCAAATACCAAACACTCATTTAAGAGCTTTTGACAAATGGATCGCATCAAGGCTTTCTCTTGGGAAATTGTGAAGTGAAGTTTGTAAATTTGGAAAGCTTTGTGTGTAATTCTTCCAAAGACTTTGGGATATCTCTTCTTGATAACTGGAAGGGTCTTCCCAGATCACAAGGAGAATCTGAAGTGTGAGAAAATAGAAGAGTTGCAATTGCCATTTGCCTGACTTGTTTGAACTGATCTGTTGCTTAAAAGCAGGCTGTAATCCTATACTTGCTCTGAGTTAAGCCTATCTTGTAAAACAAAAGGAGACACACCTGAGAAATCTTCTTGGCTTAAAATATTTTGGGGAAGTCTTTCTAAGGCCTCCTATTTTTGACACTTACACTAGCCAGGCTTTAGCAGGTTGATAGTCCTTCTAATATTGAATATTGATATTGAAGTTGAAACTCAAGTACTTTGGCCACATAATGCGCAGGGAGGACTCATTAGAAAAGACTGTGATGCTGGGAAGGATTGAAGGGAAGAGGAGAAGGGGACGGCAGAGGTTGAGATGGATAGACAGCACAGTCAGTGTGATGGGTGTGGGCTTGGGAAGACTCCGGGAGGCAGTGCAAGACAGGGGGGCCTGGCGTAATGTCATCCATGGGGTCGCGAAGAGTCGGACACGACTGTGCGACTGAACAACAAATGAACAAAGATCAGAATTGTGCAAGCCATGATAGTTCTCTGACACTCTTGGGAAGCCAAAGTTGGACTTTAAAGAAGCAGGATAAGAAGAATATTGATGCCTTTGAACTTTGGTGTTGGAGAATACTGTGGAGAGTCAAGATAACAAATCATTGAACATATCAACCCAGAGATTTCTCTTCAGGTACTAATGACCAGGCTCGAGTAATTATACTTTGGACACATTGTGTGAAGACCCAACTCTCTGTAGAAGGCTCTAATGCTGCGAAAGGTGGAAGGAAAGAGAATGACCAGTAATGGTGTGGAGGACTCTGTTATAGTGGTGATGAGTGCATCATGGGGAGACCTGAAAGACCAAGTTGGGACAGATCTGCATAGAGAAAACCTATCTGTGTGTTCAACTAAGAGCAGAGACTGACTTCCACATAAGCCTGAAAAACCTTGCTGCTTCAAGTATCACATTAATTTTAATGAAGTGATTCCTTGAAGGAGCCATATCTTTTTATCTAGTGGTCTCTGGAATGGACAGCAGTGAGGTATTCTGCAGAATGATCCCTGAAGCGTCAACTATCTCTTAAAGACAGCCTTTTGATGTAAGCAAACACTCTTCAGAAAACCCAGTGAGGGCTTGTGGCCCACATGATGAATTTGGGAGAGGCTACCCTGTCTTCTCTCTCATCCCTAGAGCACCCATCTTGAGCTGCTCCTTTTCACCCCACTGTTAGCTGTCAGGATATGGAAAGATGTCAGCAAAATTCCCCATACACTCAACTTACCTGGCCTGACTAGCTGTCACTAGCTAACACCTTTAAGGCCCTCAGACACATGGCACAGCTAGATCAAAACCTATGGCATGTAAGACTGTGTCCGTAGGATTGAGTGATTGCCTTTCACAACAGGGAAATGTGAATGGCCTTTTCTAAGTAGTTAAATTCTGACACATCTTTCTCCCACAACTCTCCTTGACACATCTTTCTCCCACAACTCTCCTTAACAGACATTTTGCCATGCATTTCTTGGCCTTGAACTCAATGATGCCTTGACTGACATCTCTGTCCAGAGAAATTCAAGTTTGAATAATGGCTCTTGCAGGACTAAACGTCAGCAGCGCCACTCACATCCCTTTAATTTGGTTTCTCTTGAATACAGGAGGAGACATCAGGAGGCCAAAGAAAGCCAACCAGATATTGCCCATCACAGCATCCTTATCATGCCATTCATTTTAATGCCGTTCAGATACCCAAGCAGAACATAATATGGAAGCAAAGACGACAGACCGCCCCCCAATGCCCAGCATTACCATTTGACTTCTATTCAGGCGGCCATGTCTTCCAACACTCTCACTTAGCCTCCCCAAAGTTCACCTCTTGAAGGCAGTGAGTCATTGCTAGACACCAGAGCAGGTTGCAACCCGCCTGCTTGCCCCACAATTAACTGTACAGGAAAAGGAAGTGGTGAAGGTGTAGGGGGAGCAAAATGTCCAAGTCTCCTCACCTCCCAAAGCGACAGGCAGTTCCTGGCATACTTGGTCTCTACAAAAACTCTAGCTGGCACCACAGGATGGCTCAGAACTGCTGGTTCTCAGCTAAAGCAGCATTTGGCTGATTTGTAAAGCTGAGGCATTGGGAGTCCAGCTGCAGGGAAAATGATGGCCACAGTTTCCATGTGCAGGCACATAAAGGCTTCATGACAAGGGAATGTTGTTACTGGGCCGCCTCCAGCTAGCCTACCTGTAATCAGAGTCTCTCTGTGGCTAGTATGGACCTCTACATAACCATAAACTCTTGGTCAAAAGTCTAGCAAAAGCAATAGGATGTCCTTTGAAAGCTCAGCAAGACCCCTTACAAGCATCCATCTTCTTAAACAACAAAATAAATGCTGGATTTGGTCAGCTATCTTCCCCAGAATTGTCTCACTTTTAGCCAGAGTGGTCTTCTGCACCTGGTTGTTGCTTCAGATGGTGAGCTTGTATTATTGCCCACTCTGTAGATAGCAGAATGAGTGCAACTCATTCCTAAGAGTGCCCGAGTAGCAGGAGAATTTAGCACTTTCAAAATGCAGGGATTTGTGTACCTGGAGGCCTGGTCAGTTCCACCAGTGGCTAGAAAGGAGCTGAGAAGCAAAGGGGATGGCGTGGCGTGGATCCTCACCCCACGTCCTCTGGCAACCTGAGTTTGGAAGATCCTCAGCTGCAAAGCTGCTGCTACTGGAAAGGTTACAGTCTGCCTTGTGGCAAGTACACGTTTCTTACAGTAAAGCTTTTTCTCAGAAGTTGCTGGGGATTTCCGCCTCTGCCGGAGATTCAGCATTTGCTGCCAGATACAGTCTGGGACCCAGCGCAATGAACAGAAGGGGCCTCCTTTGCTGCAGACCACCCAGTGAAGACGGGGATTGTGGCTGACCATAGACTTATTAGCTTAAATGAGTCAGAGTCAAGACGGCATTTACGTCTCCTCCAGCAAAAGAGAAAAGGACTTTTCTTCTGGCCATTTGGCATCAGGCCGAGGGTGTGCAGTGAAGGATCCAGGGGAATTACACTCCCAGGCATTATTCATCTCACTGGCTGGGACTTCTGGCCCACCTTTATTATTAAATGTATATGCTACCTAGCTCACTGTACAAAGCATCTCTAAGCAGCTTGCAATATAATAAAAGCACAAATATAAAACCATTAAAATTGAAAGGAATTAGATAAACCAGGAACCAAGTATATGAACAGGATGGAGGGGAGATCTTCTCTCTTACTCCACCTCCACCACTAAATGCCTCCACTGGAGCCCCAGGCCAATTGACGGAGCCCAGTTTTAAGACTCTTCTGGAAGGTCAAGAGGATGGGGGTAGATCTCACCTCAAGGGGCACAATGTTCCAGAGGGTGGGAGCCATGGCAGAAAAGGCACTTGTCCCAGACCCCACCAGCCACAATTCCTTGCCAACAGGGGCCCCAGTATGCTCCTTTTGCTGGCACAGGGGGGGAGTGTCAATCCCACTGAGGTGACATGGTTCTTCAGGTGATCTGGTCCCATGCCATCATTGGGAGAGTCATGTTATAATACAAGTAGTCCTCAACTTACAACCGGTTGATTGGCAACCACTTAAAATTACAATGGACCCCCCAAAAGCTACTTTCAATGCACATTCAAAGTTCCAATGTCTGACACCTGCCATCTGCGGTCACATGACTGCAGTTTTGGTACTCAGCAACCAGCCCACATTTACAGCTCTTTGTAGCATTCTATGGTTATGTGACTGCAATTTATGACATTTTTCTGGAAAGCAGCATTTACTTCTGGTAAAAACTGTCCCATAGTGAACAATGGATTTGCTTAATGACCACAGCATTCAGTTTATGACAACTGCATTTGCTTAACAACTATTGCAAAAGAAGGTAACAAAATTAAGTGTAATCATGCGGTGACTTCTTTATGACTGTCATGACTTATGACCGAAACTGTGGCCTCCATTATGGTCAAGGATTACTTGTGTATATTTTCAGAAGTGGGCTTATCTGCTTTTATCTAAAAGGAGCAGTCTGTTTAGCTCGGAGGTTTCAGCAGATTATCAAGAGTCCTTTTTGCCAAGGTTTAAATGAGTCCCTGAGAAGTCTCTGTTTTATGCCCCTCATGCCACCTTCCAAAAGGGCAGGTTCTGGGCAGATCCAGCAGCAGACCCTGCCAACTGTGCTATATCAAGGAGGTGGCTGTTGCCCTGGTTTTTTCAGCCAGTTCTGTGGAGTCTTATGGAGGCTCTCCTCCCTGCTCAGCATCTCAGGGTCATGAAAGTGCTGGGCAGGGCTCCTTTTTCTGGTGGAGCACTCTAGTGCTGGGATCCATCCTCCCCAAGGGCATTTGGCCAAGCTGGGCTGTCAAGAGGGTTCAAAGGGACTGAGCTAGGGAGAGGCTTCTAGAGGGACTCCAAGCAGATCTCCTGAGAGGAGAGGCTGTTCTGGAGAGCACAGCTGAAGGAGTGGTAGCCAGAGAAGAAGGAGGCCTTTGGATCAGACAAGCCCTCTGGCTTTTCCAGGCCCTGCAGAACAGAAGCTTCCAAGGCCATTCCTTGCTGTGGAGGTAAAAGCCACATTTCTGTGGCTGCTCCGAAAAGGGAGAGCAAGTCTTGCCCTGCTAGAAACCTTCCAGACATGTCTAGCGGTACCTCTGTGCCTGGAGGCAGAGGGCAGTGCCCAGAGCTGTGCCAAGCCTGGCTTTGGCCTCTTTGAGGAAGACAAGGCCCCCAAGTCTGGCTGAAGCTACTCCCAGCTGCAGCCTCAAGGCTCCTGAAGCACTTGTAGCCTGGAGCAGGGGGAGCAGCAGTGCTGCTCTCTGACCAGCCTTCTGCCCGAGGGATGACAGTGCCAGAGGGAGCCCCTGGTAACATCCCCAATCCAGGCAGCCAGTTGGCTTGTTCTTCAGGAGCGGGTGGACCTTGTCCTAAATGCAGCTTGACCCCGGAGCTGTCAGAGGCCGCAGACACCAGTCTGCAGCCTTGATAAACAGGCTGGGAGAAGCCCTCCAGACAGTCATGCTTCTGCAGAGCAGTACAGCTTTGGGCAGAGGTTGTTGCGGGGACAGGATCTACTGTACTCAGGACACCATGCAGAAGGTCCCTGAAGAGACCAGCCAGGGTATCTTCATGTGGAATGGGATCCATCTCTTCCTCTTCCTTTCCCGCTTCTGGGCTTCCTGGTTTCACATCTACAACATTGCTGCATGCTGTCAGAGAGCCTTCACTCAAAAAGACTTCTTCTGGGATTAGAAAGGGCTCCTGATTCACACTTGTAGGCTGGTGAGGGAGATCAATACCAACTTTGCTGGGAAACTGTCTGTTTGCATGTTGGGAAGAAAAAACACAATGATCACATTACCATTAGGCTGGGGGGGCAGTGCTTGCCTTCATCTCTGCCCCATCCCGTTGCAGACTCTTTCTTGGTTTGGGTGACACATAACGCTCAACAGCCAGTAACAGCACCAGAGCTGCAAGCCCTAATCCCTGGCCTTTCTTATGGGCAAGGCAAAGTTGCTGTTGGCTGTACGTACCGTCTGCATGTGTCACAGGGAACTGTCTCCATCTTGCTGAAAACTGAAAACTGAAAGAAGTAGGAAGACATTTGAGGATACTTGCATGGAAAGTACCCTGGCCACCAAAAAGGAGCCACCCTGGAGATTGCCTACCAATTTTCCCACAGTCATTTCCTCTACTATTTTGCTCTTGGCTGGACTTGGGATCCCATCCCACCATCTCCTCTTCACCCTGCAAATCAAAAAAAGAATTCACTTCATTAGGAGCGTCTCAAGAAAGTCAGGAAAGCCTAGAGCTGCAGCCCACTCAGACATTCAGGAATTACTCCACCCAACATCAGCAGACAACAGCAAGGCTGGAAGAGGAAGGAGAAAGGACCCTGCTGAGCTGGATGCCCCAACACCCGAGGCCTTAAGACCCCAGCACAAGTGATTTTTATGAGGTGCAACCTGACCATTGGTGGCATGAGTGGGCATGATATTGAAGTGGTTCCCCTCCTCTCCTTCAGGTTGGTTCCAATTGGAGAGGTTGTGGGGGGTGGAAAGATGGAGCAGAAATCTTGTCTTTGGAAGACTCCTCAGAACTTGATTTCTCTCTGCATCTTGACATCAGTAGCTGCTGAGTGAAGCCATCTGACAGCCTGGAGTCAGATGATGCCCAATGGTATCTCTTGACTCTTGGCTGACCAATGATACTTTTGAGATTGCTCCTTGATGGCTGGATGCTGGTTGGCTTTGGAGGGGGAGGAACAGGTGCAGGTTCAATCCTAACCAGACTGACTGACTGAATTCATGAAAGAGGTAATTAGGATTTTCCAACTGTAATCTTGATGGGGTTGCACTTCCCAGGTGATCCTCCTGGATTCGTGGCTCATTTGGATAACAGCTGTAACTAGAAAGGTTTTTGCACAGATCCATTTTGTGTGCCAATTATGCCCTTTCCTGGATCAGGAAGCTCTACTGTTGGACTACTGTAATATGCTTTACATAGGGATACCCTTGAAGACCAGTCAGAAGCTACATCTGGTGCAGAATCCAGTAGTTTGAGTGATAATGGATGTACTTTGGTCCCCCCTGATAACATCTCTGCATCATAAACTGCACAAGTTGTCAGTCAGCTTCTGGGTGTTATTCAAGATGCTGGTTGTCTAATCCCTTCATGGCTCAGGGCCCAATTAGCTGCGTGTCTCCAGGTACTTCTGCCCATCTGGCTAGATTCAGCCAAACAGGCATGCACCAGGTCCCATTGTTAAAATTGTGTCACCTTGTGGGGAACTCTGAAACATGCAACCCAAATCTTTTTAAAGCTATGCACTTGTAAGAACAAAATCATAGTTTTTTGCAGCCACAACAATTCTTGGCCAGGTTAAAAATAAGATGGTATGAGAGATGACTGAAGTATGGGAATCAGGACCACAGTCAATCAACAGATGCAATCAACTTCCCTCATCCTACCAAGCTCTGTGCAGCCAAACGCAGACATTTTGTTAATTGTGGGTAGGTGGAGAAATGCAATTTATTCAACAAAGAGCTTGCAAGCTGTTATGTAGCCACTTGTCAAGACTTTTGAATTAGAACGCAGATTACTGCGAAAACTTGCATTCAGCCAATCATGGAGAGACAGAAATATGAGCTATTGTTCTTTAAAAGGGTTTGGGTTGCATGATGTTTTACATTGTTGTTTCTTCTGATGATGGACCCAGGGATAGGTCTGAAAGCTAAGGAAAATAAACTCCTTTTCCCAGTGCTTGACTTTCCTATGTCTAAATAATAATATTTATTTCCTGTTGTGATGTATTACTGTTTTCTACTTGTTTTATTGATTTAAATGTTGTAGATGGCTTGAATGCCGGAGGTGGCTTTTAAAATAGCAAACAGCAAACCAATGTATCAAACTCACCATAGGAAACAGACATAGCAGGAGAGAATGAGAATGATGATCACTACTACACACAACCCAGGAACAAATGTCCAGGATTTCTTTCCAGGGCTGGGCTCAAAATCTGCAAAGGAAAAAAACGGTTACAAAAAGGAAAATGATGGCAATCAGTACCAAGACAGGACTGTGCAAGTGGCACAGCTGGAGAGAATTCTGGCCAAGATTCTGTGCTGCCAGATACCTTGGCCTGAGTCATGAGGAGGTTGGGCATCTTGATAAATGCATGTTTCCATTAAGAGGAGTTGTGGGGGGGGGAGTGCAACCAAGATAATCTCACTCATCTGACCTTTTCCTGCCTATGCTATGCCAAGCCACACCCCCTGTAACGATTTTCCCTTCAGCCAGATCTTCTGGATCTTGGGTCAGTCTCTGATGAAGGGTTCCTGACATCAACTGTTTCCACAGTAAAGCCCACCAGGTGTGTCACAGGAGCTATTGCTAAAGTGACAGTGATGAGGGGAGAATTTAACCACGCTGGCATCAGTTAAACTCTGCCAAGCAAGGCCTTTCCAGTCTTGCTGACAACTTTTTTCAGGGTGGAGAAGGCCTAAGAAGATCACTTATCCTAATCATGAGCTAATTGACAGAGAAGACTTTACACTGATTGGCACAATCAGGCTGCCATAGAACAATGTTTTTTTTTGACTGAAAGAATTCACATCATCACTTATCCTTGGACCCATCCTATTAGGAAAGCAACCTCCATTCATATCCTGGAATTCAAAAAAGCAGATTTTACTGAACTCAAAATAAATATAAGCAGGATCTTGCAGCAAAAGGAACTAATGGGAAAAGGACTTCAAGATGGGTACAAGTTCCTGAAGAAGCATATTAAAAACATAATTGCAAACTATGAGAGAAAAAATGGGAGGTCAGTATGAGATAAGGTGGCTTCACAAATTATTGAAAACAAGCAAACTGGAAGTTGAAAGAGAGGAAGGGAAGTGGCCAGAGCTGCGGCCAGGGAAGACAAAGCTCTGAATGAACTGAGCTCCATCAACGATGCTCAGAAGAACACAAAGGGCTTGGTAAGATACCTTCAGATGCCTTCAACACAAAAAGAAAAAGAAAGAACAAGGATACTGATAGATTAGTGGCAATGGGGAAATTTTAAAAAGGAATAAGTCTGAGACTATTAAATGGAAATAACTGGCTGTCTTGAGTCACACCCAAAAGTGAAATGGGTGGTATATAAATTTGCTAAGAAAGAAAGAAAGAATAAATAAATAAATAAAAAGCAGAGCTGCTCGATTCATCTTTGGTTCAGTGTTCTTCAACAGAAACAATGTGCTTCACCTGGAAATTGACAGTCTTTCTTTCTTGCAATTCTTAACCAGCCAAAATAAAAGATAACAACAGACCTAAAGTGAGACTAAGGATTAAAATACAGTGGTGCCTCACAAGATGAGACGAATCCGTTCCGAAAGAACGCTCTTAGCGCGAAATGCTCGTAAAGCGAAACGAGGTTTCCCATAGGAAACAATGTAAAGTCAGATAATCCGTTCCACGCCCCCACAAATATTCACCAAAAAATCATTTTCAGCAGAATTGGATGGGAAATTATTGTTCTAACATCTAAAACAATTAACACATGATATAAAGCAGAAATAGAACAAACTAACCAGCACTTACGGATCTGCTTCCAGGCAGCTTCCGGCCTTGGCTGCTGCTAGGTCGGTTGCTGTCCGGGAGGATCCACTGCCGCTGCTGCAGCGGCAAAACTGTCCTTTCTCTCTGCAATGCCTTTCCGGGGGTAGAGATGGGTGACGAGGGGAAATTTCTGCTTTATTTTGGGGGAGGACGTGTCTGCTTTTATTTTGTGCGTGCGTGTCCATGTGCTTTCAGAAGAGTCTCGGCTGCCACGAGTGGGGGACTGCCTGGAGGATCGATCTGAAGTCTCAGGAGCCTGTCACTCAATGTAATGCTGTTTACGTAGCGAGACCGGATAACCTTTGGCTCCATTGCGAGATTTCCACATGAGCTTCTTGTGCGGTGCTCTTGCGGTCAGACGATCCATTCCACGCCCCCCAAAATATTCACAAAAAATAATTTCCAATGGAATTTTATGTACTAAAACAAGTAACAATGATTAACACACAACAGAAATAGAAACAGAACAAACTAACCAACATTTGAGTTCAAAAAAGTCCTGGGTGGCATGAAGCATAGGAGGAGGAGGGTTATTGCCAGGAAGGAGAATCTACAGCCTGAATGTCAGAAGATCTTTCTCTAAGGCGCTTTCTGCTAACAGTGCTAATTTCACTCAATTTACCCTTTTTGGACTCAGTGTTGTCTTTTGGCTCACTGGAATGTCCTTC
>JANHZU010007554.1:17561-44385 GCA_032468055.1 Acrochordus granulatus | reverse complement strand
AGGGCTTCTCCAGCTGGCTAACTTGCACGATTTATGGAAAAAGAAGGCAAAGAAAAACTTTCTCGCGTCTGGGAAAGTCTCAGGATCTTCCTAGTGAAAAAGAATTGGAGATTTTTTTTAGGCTTCCAGATACACACAGAGAGACATATATAATTTCCCTTTCATTGTTCTGGCCTTGCTTAACTTTGCGAAATAAGACGGGGGAATTTAGAATGCACACATAGCGTGCTGATGTACTAAGTGGTGGACGGGCTGAATTCTGCCGACTTCTGACAGGATCCCTACTTTCTTCTCGTTTCCATGCCCCATCCTATATGAAGGAAAACGGGCATTTTTGTTGAGTAAAGACTAAAATATTATTCATAAGCTTTTATGGAGGGAAAACTGTCCTCGAGTCTAAGACGATTGATTTTACGGTCAGCCACTCGGTTTTCCCTCTCATTTCTAAGCACAGGGCTTTAAATAAACCAGGTCGTTCGTCCTTTTCCAGTTTATGAAATTGAGCCTTTAAGCACCTACCATCACTATTAATAGCAGCGGTGATAGTAGTAATACTTAGTATTATTGTCCTCCTCATCATCACAATTTAGGTCTTTCAGATTTTCCTCAAAGGTAGGTTCCAGGCTGAAGATGGCGCCGCCTGCATCGGGCCAGGGCGAGTGACTGTCAACGGGAGAGGTATCAGCGATTCGAGCAAGGGAGAACCGGCGTTGACGGATGAGTCTGTTTTCTTCTCCCGCGACCGTGTCTCCTTCCCTCTGGCAAGGAGGACACACTGTTTTCCTTCGGGTCGTTTTAACTATTCAGAATAATTGTGTACTAGCGCCCATACAAAAGCAGGGAAGCAGAAAGCTTCAAGCGACCAACCAAATAGTCAAAGTTAACTTCATGCAACTCTTTCCCCGCCGCCTCTTCGGCGGACCGGGCGCGGCACGGCGGGGAGGTGGCGGGAGTGGATTTCAGCCTGCTGATTTCGGATCTCCTGCCGACTTTTCTGTTGATCCAGGGTCGAATGGCCCAGGAGAGCAGCAAAGGGCTTCTCTCACCTTTTTAATAATTAATATATTATGGGGTCAATCGGACAATCCAGTCAGATCTCAGCACATTTAGACTTGCTTGCTCAGAAGTAAATCCCCTGATGCTCCATAGAATTTAGTCCCACCAAAAGATTGCAGATTGCATATTTCAAGTCCAGTTGATCTCAGAAAATAGATCTAAATAAGATCTACTTCTTTCACCGAAATCAGCAGTACTTAAAAAGTACTTAACTTAACTTAAAAAGAGGTTCCACTTGGCCCGCTCCTGGCTTCATTGTATTTTTTCCCATCACTTAACTTTCCATTTCAAGAACGTTTGAGATTAAGGCCCTCAAACCTATTCCCAAAAGCCTTGCGGGAGACAGTGATTTGCGGGAGATGCTTCTCTCTCCTAGTCTACTCAGCAGCTGGGGTTGCGGAAGAGATCGCTGTTCTGGATTCTGCCTGGTTGTGTTCCTAACCACGCAAGATGACAATGTAGTCCCATTTTGTTTCAGTATACTGTACTAGCTCTAAATAATTTCTGTTACAACAAAATGAACATTTCAGACAAGCAACCTTTGAAGTGAGAATCACAAACACAGCCTTTGAAAAGTTCAGAGAGACCCACCAAACTCTTCCTCCTACTAAAATAGGATTGTCATGGAAAAGCCCCCCAGTGATTAACTCCAGACTTGTTTTTGTATAACTAAAAGTTAAACAAACTTGTACGAAGTGAAAAAAGGTACTTCTACTGAGTCCTCAAACTCCAAGCACATCAGATTTCTTTAATAGATAGATAGACAGAGAGAGAGAGAGAAAAACCTATCAATTGTCCCTTTTACATCTTTTGAATTTGTTTTTTGTATATGCTTTAAATATTTCAAGTTTGTGTGAAAAGAGTTCACATATTGGGTGGTCATTGGGATGAGACTATGATCCTTTTTCAGGGAGAAAGCATCCTAAAGAAATCTGATTGTCCCTGTTATGAGAATGGATCTTTGAGCACCAGATTTAATCTAGAAATTCCAAACCATCAAAAGTAACTAATTCAAGAGAAAGTACTCATCTTTTCCCACCCTCACAAAGCAAAGGCAATGTTCACAAAACCATGGTACTCAAATTATATGAAAATTAAGCAATGTTTATCAGTGCTTTTGCTTTGAAAAACACATATTGTATGTCTTTTTCAAACACTGCATCCCATGTCGTTCCTTGGATGTCAACATGTCTTTTAAAACGAAATCCTCCTTTTTTCATTTCTTCCGATGAAGTTTAAACATTTAGACGAAAGGAGAAAGTGGGATGGTTGGGTGGACACTTAAGGGAGAATGAAGGAGCATTGCCTTACTTGATTTATTTTCAGGTACGTCTCTCCCAAGATCCCGTCGGCAAAGCAGCTTTCATTTATTGTGAAGGTGTTCTTTTCCTCTCAATGAGGCGAAAAGACTTTTGGGTCTCAGCTACTCCGAGTGGGCTGAACTGGGGGCTCCCGGTTCTAAGAAAACCCCGAAATCTCCACAGGCAGATGACCCAGGACGGGGAGAGAAAGAGAGGCCTCTAAGGAACGTCCTTAAGTTGGTTAGCGTTTATTTTAAGGAAACGGGTAGAAGGAGAGGCTGAGCACAGGTAGCGTCTCCAGAAAATAATTAGGAAAGGAAAAGAAAGAAGGGGGCGGGCGGGCGCTACTTGGAAAGAAAGTTGACAGAGGAATGTGCGGAGCAGAATGGGTCCAACAAACCCGCCTGTTTTTCTGCCTAGTTTCTGTTGATTCGGTCGGCTTTAAAACCCTTCCTAACCCTCTGCCTCCCGAGTAAGAAAAACTCAGCCCAGTTAAGACCCAGTTCAGCCTCTTCGGCGGCAAGGCGACCCGCTGGCCGCTGCTGGACGGCCGGCCTAAAGCCGTGGCTTCAAAGACACATGGCCCGGAAAGGCAAGGCAGCGTCCCGCACTGACACTGAAAACCTTCGACGCGGGCCGTTAGCCGGACTCTGGGCTGATTCCCGGGGGGCAGATCAAGAGGACAGACCTCCGGGACCCCTAGCTCAGCAGGAGCACTCTTCCACTCCGGCCAGGGCTAGCAGGTGTCTTTGGACGCAGAATACCAGGCAACCCCCTTGTCCTGCCCTGAAAACTGGTGGTATTCCATTTGCATTTGTTTACTTCCTCCAAAGGGCCTCTCCTCTAAAGCAGAAGACGCCTCTGCCTTGACCAAGTTGGGTTTGCCCAAACAGGAAAGAAAGAGGGCGTGCGGGGAATGATGTCGAATCAGAATCTTGGGGGTCATTGCCTCAAAAACAGCAATATCAGAGGAGCCCTGGAAGATATCTGAATTGTTGTTTTGTCTTTGAGAGGAGGAAAAGGAAGGAAGTCAGTCAGGCATTTATTGTAAAGTCCTGGATTATCAAAAACCTGTATCAGTCACAGTTCTCCTACCCTTCCTTCAATTTGATTTTTATCTTTGCTGGAACCTTTCAGGATAGGTTGTATTTGAATATTTCTGGATGGAAATATCCCTTCTTCATACTACACTTAACAAGGATTATCTATTTTGGACTGCTGAAGTTTGGAGGACCACTAGAGAACAGCAACACTCAAACTTATTCTCTTTCCTGTCATCTCACAGTCATTAGGATTTTCATAGCTTAGATCAAGTAGCTCTATAAATAACTAGGCCAGTTAAAGGCCAATAAGTTCCATTTGTACAATAGTTTAAATCTGTTTAGGGCAAAACATGATTAGAGTGTGTGTCTAGTGTATTTTGAAAATATAGGCCATTGAGTTTATTTCTGGTTTAATATATAATATGTACAAATGAGTTAACTCAGTTTCAAGGTTAACTATGTGGGGAGGGGGAAAATAGGAATTCATATGTAAATCCAGCCTAGAGTAGCACCCTATGTGCTATTTATGTCAGGACATGATTAAAAATACATAATTCACATATTTTGCACATTGACAACATGGCACACATGATGTGGATTCTAGCAGGTGCCTGTGGTTTATAGCTGTCCCATAACTAAGCTATAGGAAGGATACTTAATAGCTTCCAGGAAACCAGTAGATATATGAAATGTATAGTCCAATATTTTCAGGCAGGAGAATGGCAATTACCATTGTAGACTACTTCAAAGAGTTTAGCATTTTAAGAAGTGGGGGATCCAGAAAATGCAAAGTTCTTGCATGAAATAATCCTTACTAGTCACCATTACTAGTAACCATAGTAATTCTTGAGCCAATACTACAAAGGCACGGTTAGCAGCAAGTTAAAGGATTTGGTTCCTGGTGAAAAACTAGTGGCTAAGAAACTAATATTTGATCACCTGTATCCTCAGTCCAAAATGTTGACTTGAATTGTGGTTGAGCCAGAGCATGTATTTCTTCATATTTTTCTAAACTGGCCTTTTTCCATCTGTATCTCTATATTAAATAAGGATATAGGTTCAAACCTACTCAGTAAAGAATTGAGAAATAGCTGGAGTGTTTTTCCTCATATATTTATTGTTTCTATTTTAGTTATTATCATATAATTTTATACAGAATTACTGTACTTAGTTCAGTTTTGAGGTACATGAGCAAGATATGCTTGACGGTTGGAAATGACATCATGAGTTTTTCCGCATGGCTGAATTAAAGTGCGATCCATTTAGAGCTGGCAGAAGTCTATACAAGTATAAATTTTGCCGTCCTCACAGATGATCTCTATCTTGTCAGCCAATGGTGCTATTCTTATTTATAATGTACAGAGCATGTTAAGGAAAAACAATGGTGGATCCCTCCAGCTTTGTTTTTCTCTTTTTTAGCTCCTGCCAACCTAGCAGTTCAAAAGCATTCAAAATACAAGTAGATAAATAGCTACCACCTAAATTGGTGGGATGGTAAAGCGTTCCATGCGCCTCAGTGTATAGTCATACTGGCCACAAGACATGGAAGTGTTTTTGGACAGCGCTGGCTCTTTGGCTATGAAGACCACTTCCTAGAGTTGAACACCTTTATCTTTACCTTTTTTAGTGCTATTACAGAAGAAGGTTACGCCCATGTTCAAAAAGAACCTGAACAACAGAAGAAAGCTGGCTCCTCCTCTATCCTGCTTTACTTTTCAGTTCCTTGTTGGCACCACTGGTCAGTTTGTATTCTGGCTGATTGTCTTAGAGCTGAGGAGAGCCTAATTTGAAAAAAACTGGACTCTCCCTCTTCCCCATAGTCCTAAAATATTGGGGGTCATGTCTACACCAGTATTGCCAGGGTGATCTCACCTTCTAAGTGTCACTTGAGTGACTGAAAAATGAGTGAAATCTGTTTAACCTTTAACCCCAGAACATTTAAGGATGACAGGCTGTTTCTGCTATGGGCTGGGAATAAGAGAAGGCAAACATGAGGATATGGTCCAGAAAAGAGATTGCTGGTGCAAATCTGTGCAATTAAGGGCAAGTGGAGATAAGCCCAATAATAAGTCAGCAACTGAGCTCTCTCTCAACAGACTCTTCCTGTTGATCTTCTTTGTATCATAGAGGTAGGTTTTGTAGGTGGACAGGAGGATATTAATTCTCTTTTTACTTCTCCAGTGGTCAACTGAACCCTAGGATGGAAAATCTTCTTTGGTGACAGAGTATTTGTCTTTGGGTATGCAGGGTAGAAGCTATTCTTATTCCAGATCTAACTGTCATAGTTAACAACTGCCAATATCCATAAAGAGTATTTGGATGCACCCTAGGCAGCAGTGTAAGTTAGTCCTCAAAGTTCCTTTAATATACAGGCAATTATTAAACCAAGTTCACTTTCATGACTGAAGGTGGAAAGTTGGCTGTTTTTCTTATGAGGCCAAGGGGGACAAGGTTTGTAGATTTTCATTGGCTCAAAATCCAAATCCTTGTACAATAGGATGTATAGCCACTGAACGTTACTACAGAAGACAGGGAGAATATGTACCATGACTTCTTCAGGAACAAGAGACTAGGATTTTCTTGTTGCAGCACTTTATTTGATTTATATCACACCTTTTTTACATAGGAGCTCAAAACTATGTTTAGCAGTCCCTTTTCCAATTTTTCTCTACCCCACTCTGTAAGTAGACTGGGCTGAGGCAAAGAAATTGCCCAAAAGTCACTTTGTGAGCATTCATGGTTAAGAGTAGATGTGAACTGTAAACCCAAATTCTCACCAAACATCTTTACTGCTACACCATACTGGGAATTTCCTTTATAGGCAAAGGTTTGTTCATGAAGGACAAACTTTTTTGTGCCAAAATGTTTTTCTATGTTCCATAAATGACATATCTGGTACAGCTATTGTAGTTCTAACACTGACTACCTACACTACTCTGGTTGTAGTCAAAAGAAAGAGGTAGAGAATACTTCAAGCTATAATATCATGACTTGAGAAATCAGGTACATATCTTTGACTTAGCTTTTTTTCCCTTTTAAATTAGATTTTTTTTTGTAGGCTACTTTGATGGTAATACTCTTATGGTTAAAGAAGTGAAGGAATTCTGGACACTTCCAGTTCAGATTATAGAGAGAAGAACTATGCTAAATAATTCTTCCTATTTCACTAGATTTTTTAAAAAATCGGTTGTCTTTCAAATATATATATATATATAAGAGCCAACTTTCACCTAGAATCTTAAGTAATATTCTCAGAAATTCTATCAGCACCTGATTGTCAGGCAACAATACACACAAATCCTAGTAAAAAGCATAATATAGCTTTCTTTGGGGCAAAAAGTGTCCCATGATATAGTCTGGAATTATTTGCACTGTGTGAAATTAGAGTTTTCATATATAGAAGGTACTTAGGGCAGTATGAAAACTCTAAATTGGACAAGCCATTTAATTTCTATTTCTTTAATAGAAGCAGGCACTGCAGAGTTACCTGAATACTCAAATGGAGATATTACTTCAACAAATAACTTTGTGCTTCATAAATTACATCTTTCCACCTAAGGAGAGTCTTGTTGTGATAGCTGGTTCATCTGTTCCACCATGTTAAGTTTACCAACCAGTGGTAGTTAACTAGCCAGTCAGCCAACCTCTGATGCTTCTGAGAAGACTAAAAATGGAACAGGAAGACCTCGGTTTTCTCTCATGATCGATGCAGAGTAGAAGCTATTCTTATTCCAGATCTAGCTGTCATGGTTAACAACTACCAATATCCATAATTACTCTTGAAGATACCAACTTCTCTCTCTATAGTTTCAACACATTATCTTGCAGCAGCCAATTCCAGAAAAGATGAACAGTGTGAAGAAGCATGTTCATTTCTCTGTCTTGTTACGGGTACTATTTCAGGAGATAGCCATGAATCCTGCAATTAGAAATGTAGAGGCATTTTCTTCTTGTTGCATGAAATTTATCACTTATCAATAGCCATTATTTATCAAATGAAGTATATCTAAAGTAAAACTCCTAAATGCTTTTCCTCACAGAGATCCTTCGTCTTCCAGATCAGATCACGGCACATGTTAATCTGAATTTATCTGCAGTAACCTTTGCAGCTTTAACAGTTATGCTTCATCTATTAGGACTGAAAATTTGAAACTATCCACAGGTCCAAAGATTCTAATCTCATATTAGCATTACTAAAATTAACTATTAGATTAGTGTGCGTGTGCATGCGTGCACATGCGTGTGTGTGTGTGTGTGTGTGTGTGAAAGAACTCTTTTCAGCAAGGTATTAAGAAATTCAAAACAGTGTTGCAGTGCCTGGAATCTGCATGGGACTATGCTTTTGTGCATCCTGTAGTCGTTTTTTAATTTAATGTTGGCATTATTGAACCAGCACTTTTCTGTATAAATTTTGTAATTAAAAATTACAATCAGGTAGCAAGGCATTTAGCCAGATCAGACTTCACAAATATCATTTGTTTCTTCAGAAAGAAAAATGTGTGGATTTGTATACAATTATTTGAGCAAACATTTTTTTATGATACTCATCTGAAATAATGCACAATACATAGGAAATGTGTGATAAATCTTGAGTTTAATTATTCACTGTATCTCTTTGTACTTTTTCTTCTGCAACAACTGTTTCCGCTGTGAATGGATAGGGAAGTCAGCCAGCTTCTTTCTTCCTTCTTGGGGAAGGTTCAGGCAACTGTGTTGGCAAAGGTGAATCTTCTTTTGCTCTTGTTAGGACTTACCCAATGCAAACTCTGCAAGGTATTATTATATTCCCAAGAATAGTACTGTAGATGAGAGAATTGGTCATATTTGATTTGCCTTTTGTCTTAAATGAAAGGAACATGATTGGCAGTGGTTTATGCTAGCTGAATGTCAAGACTGGATGACTGTAGTATGAACTACACACCAAGTTTCTATGAAGACAGTTCAAGCCACACTAATATTAATAGCTTGGCTACCTTTCAGTAAGTAGCAGAGTATCTGGAACTAAGTCTGATTTGATCCAGCAGGAAGAAAGATTGTATTGAGTTTTTGTATTATAGATTTGTTCCCCACCTACAAATTTGGAAAAACTAGATTTTTGATTCTGGTTGCCATGAAGTCATAACATACCTTTTGAGAAGCCAATCTTCTTACCTATCTGTTTACAATATTAAAAGGCCAGCAACACAGGTTTTGCCTTAATGATTCTATTTGTAGATGGAGGCTTCAGGCTATGCAAACACAGGCATAGTTCCTTCAGCTAGATTTGAGCAACTGGCGCTTGTTTCCACAGCCAAATTTAATGAGGAACCTTCTGAGATTCCCTGTTAGCAAAGCTTTTCCTAAAACTAGTGTTTTAATTGCTGTTGATAAGATAAATTATTGGTACCTGTGAACATGCTATTCCATTAATGCTTAGAGTGAATATTCCCAATATACTCTTTATTTCTTCTTGTTCCCATGCACTGAATGTATTGAGATACCCTACCTGGGTTTATTGTGTGGGCTTTGTTTTATCCCATTTCTTCTTTCAGGACCAAAACCAAAATGCCATGTGAGGAAAAAGTGGACTCAGTACCCCACTCTTTTTAAATGCATTGTTTAATGGTATGCTCTCATATGGGAAGGAATACTCCAAATCATACTGGTGTACAATCTCAGCTTCCTCCTCATACTTCCACTTCTTCAAGGCTTGTGGCTTGGCTTATTTCCAGAATGCTCATGGCCTTCATCTTCTGCACAGCATGGCCTCAACTGATGGCAGTGCAAGATGCTGTCTGAGGACACAAATGGGGGGATTAGAAGTTGCCATGGTTGTTTTTGATTCCATAATTCAGAGAGGTGGTGGATGAAATCTCCCAAAGTTTTATTTTGTTCTGACAATATGCAGAATTAAAAATAAGGTATAAAAGAAAATTGTGAAATATGTAACAAGACATGGCCCAGTTATATGAATCCTTTCACAATGGTTGGGCATTTGTTCAGAAACATTTCTCCTGACCTATTTGCTTGCAATCCTGGAATGATACCCTGTCTCTGAGAACTTATTTGTTACAGTTGGAAGTTCTAAGAATTATTTTAACGTGTAAATAATAAACATTCCACCCTTAAAATTTCAATATGAGTAGGACTTAGAAACAATAACTGGAGTGCATTTGTGGTTTTTCCCCATCAGCTTATCAGGGAGGTTTATTACTTAGCCACCACAAGGGCTAGAAGTTATTTAAAGCTTGAAAACTTAATTTTATTCCTTTATTGTGAACCTTATGATTTACTGTTCCAAGGAACTCAGAAAATGATGACATGTAGGATCTTAATCACAAAAATATTAGGATATCATGGGGTTTCTTAAAAACTGATTTTTCTGTGCCAAGGGGAACAAGACACAAGATCTGTAATCCCAGCTGTAGTTCTTGGCTTTTTTGCCTTCATATGTTTCTGTTCTGCACTGTAGATATTTTGTATCTACTATAATCTAAAACCAATATGACAAATGGAGGGGAGGAGGGGAAGAACCCATCAGTTTCAGCTGCAAAAGAGTTAATTTATTTCAGTCACAATCTTAACTACAGAGTCTAACATTTGCAGCAGAAAATAGATTGATTTCCAAAAATGTGGCCTCTCTCCCCACCCATCCATATTATCTGTGGTCATGGAAATGTCTAACACTGTCCTCCCAGCTGCCTAAGCATGAAATTCATATTAAAATTTTGGTTTGTATACATGCATGTCCCGCATTTGTAGATTGCAAAATCAAGTGATGGATTGTTTGTGCCTGCAAACGGAAAGAGCACAACAGAGATCATTTTCATAGCACTTCCAACATTATCCCTGGAATCAACTGCTGGTCATCATCAAGTAATTATGAGAAATGTATTTCTGCATATTTTGCTCCGTTTAATCTATTTTTGCAAAGATACTGAAACTTTATGCTTCAGATGGTGCACAGTCTGATAATCTCTGGTATCTGAGATTTCATCATGTATTAGCTAGGGAGTTTCTATTCTCCCTGCAACTGTGAAGGATAGAAACTTATTTTAAAAAAATGCCAAAGTTCTTATAAGGCGGCCCTGAACTTAGTGTCAGTTCAGCTCCTGAAGTCATGGGGCGCACCTAGCCCTGCTTAAGGCATGGGGCTTTAAATCAACTCTCAATCATTTTGGACCTTTTCATCGCAATCAAATCATGGCTATGTTGTTGTCCTGCATTATCAGTGCACTTACCCTTAAGGTCATGGTAGCTTCTACCTCAGGATGAACAGGACCTCCAGAATGCCAGAGAAAAGAGAGGATTCCAGTAGCTCAAGCAAAATCCTAAGGAAACTTAGGAAACCAAATTCTTGTTGAAGGAAAGCTTGCCAACCCCCTCTTCTAAGAATCCAAGGCAAAGAAAAAGCATGGAAGAAGAAGAACACACCGTTTGGAGGCTCTGCTTCCATCTAGAAGAGAGAACGGCTCTTCTTGGCCTCTCAGCATCAAACAACCTCTTAAAAGCCCTGGATTTCCAGAGCTTCCATGTTAGGCAACCAATGGGTTTCCACAAACCACACATTTTGGGGCAGCTGCAATCCTCAGTTGCTGTCATGAGAGCAAGTGGGTCTTTGCTCCTTTCTTCCAGAAGGGAAGGCCCTGGAACCTAAAGCTCCTCTGCTAGGCAAAAAACTAGCCCTGTCTCTTGGAAATGTGTATTGAAACAAATAAGCGAAGTTGGATTATTGTTGCAGAAGCCTTTGCGGAAGCCTCTGCGGGAGTGAATATTTACTACTGGGATGCTTGGCAAAAGGAGAGGGAGAATGATGTAGCAGAGGACAATGCTTGTAGTTAGGAGCATCAGACGAAAATAGCAGCACTAAAATTAAAATACTATTGTTAAATATTTCCAAAAAAGAATAAATAGAAGAAAGTCCTCAAGCCAATTAATATTCCCTTATTAATTAGGGTCAGTGGTGGTTTGTACCTGGTTTACTACAGGACCTTTATGGAATAGCCTCCAGGGATGACAACATAATCTTCATTGCTTATACTTGCCCCACAGGGCCTAGGTGGGTAGTTTAGATCTCCATCTCCTCATATTCCAAAAATCTAATGTCTTACTTGATATCACATTTGTAACATATCCACTCCTGAGCCTGTAGTTTTTCCCTCATTAAGGCAATACTATCTCAACATAACTTCACGGTTGTTGATTTCCCCCACCACTACCAGTTGAGCATATGAGACTTCTAAGCCATCTGCTCTGGACCCTTTTAGCTCCTATGGGGATTGATCACTGAAAGAAAAGTCAAACTAAAAATCAGGTATTGCTTCAGGGCAGAGTAGGGTGATGGACCTGCTAGCAAATACTGTGTCCAGTAGAAAACCTACAATAAAATTAGGGGCAGTTGAGGTAAACCCATTTACAGTATTTAGAAAGCTCAATCAAAGCAAAATCCTTTAAAAGATTATCAGTCTTCTTATCAGTTAATTAAAATCTATGTTGCTAAATCCATTCAAGCTGTGGCTGGGCTTGGGTGTTAGCAATGTCTTGTAAACAGACATTGAAAGTGTTGTTGTTCAGTCACTCAGTCATGACCCCATGGACCGCAGCACACCTGGCCTCCCTCTCCTGCACTGTCCACCCAAATCCACACCCAGAGCTGCCTAAAGATAGACTAGAAATCATAGTTTAGACTGGTACTACAGTTACAATAAGTAAATAAGTTGTTTTTAATGAGGTCCAGCATTTTGAATTTTATTTGAACAAATACAAACAGTGAAATAAGTTGATAAATTCATATGCACTTTTCCCCCAAATCTGTTGCTTCTTGATTTTTCAAGTCTTTTCCTAAATTGTACTATTCGAAAGATTCGTCTTTTTTATCTGGGGAGCAGACTAGGGCTCAAAAATTGATGGGGGGCTAGACTTTGTGATAGTCACTGCATCTAAAGGGGAAGTGTTTTGAGTGCAAATACATCCAACATAAGGAAGTGTGTTCAAGTCAATTTACATAAGACAGGAGGATAACAGCTTTCCTCATCTTCACAAGCTTCCTCAGGTATGGATTTCTTACATCTGAGGTTTGTGCTTATTTGCGGCAGTATTGTGGAAAGCTGTACAGTATTTTATTCTAAGAAAGAAAAGTAAATAAGTAAATAACATTTGCAAAACAGTGTACAAGCTTTTGAGTTGCATATGTTGCCTGATATTATTTTGTAAATCCTATGAGTAAATAAATTTCCTTAATATGATTTGGATTTTATATAAAAGTAGGCTTTGGAGAGGGAAGCAACCTGTGAATGTGTGTGTGAGAAAGAGACCAACAAAGTTACTGATAACCACAAGCTCTGAACGAATTTACCTGGTGGCTCCCCTTACACCCATTCCTCTTTGTAGCTCATACCACTGATGAAGAAGTGCCTCTCCTGTCCTTCTCAAGCTCAACATCCCTACTTTGCTGATTGTCTGACCAGGTGATCCATTTATAGTGTAATATAGGAGATTGTATTGTTCATTTATTATGGGGATTGTAGTAGGGGTGCTTCGAAAGCATAGTTTTCTATACAGGTACCTCACTTACTGACCACTTGTTCAGTGACTGTTTGAAATTGCAACAGGGTTAAACAAGTAGTGCTTATGACCAATCTTTGAACTTCTGGTTGTCACAGTGTCCCCACAGTCATATGAACGTGATTTAGAAACTTGAGACTTGGCGCTTGCCAGGGTTGCAGCATTCCACAGACATGGGATCACCCTTTGCAACCTTCCCTGCTGGCTTTCCACAAGCAAAGTCAACAAGGAAGTTGGCAAGGAAAGCTGCAAGTCATTCTACAAGCTCCCTTGGCTTTCCTGTACCCACGTGCCACCCTGCCCCACGTGCCATCCACCCCGGGCCTTCTTGCATGCATACTGTGCTGCAGTAACCTTCCTGGCCTCCCCAACATAAGCATAGCCTATGCCAGGCCTCCCAGGGCCTCCCCCAGCCTACTATGTCAGCTTTCCATCTCCCTGTGGCACCCTTGCGCGATTTACCTGGAACTCCCACTACTTCCCACTTAATGTCCATGTGTCTTGGAGTTACGACAGCAACTGGAACTGCCGGGATTACTTCGTGATACTTTATGACAGCATCACATAGTGACAGCAATCCCAATCCCAAATATGAGGACTACGTTTAGAAGAATACTGTGTTGGTTAGGACTAGCAAAACACCCCCTCCCAAATTACTAGGACTTGAGAAACTAAACCTTGTCCACTCAGTCACAAAACATTAAATAGAATGCTAATAAAGCGAGAGAAATGCTAGGAGGTGAGGATAGGCTTTTGGAAGCAAGTCCAGTGTAGATAAACCCTTACAAGCAACTCTCGAGAAAGAAACCATATCTGTAGAACAGTGGAGTCCTTGGTGCTCTCTGAGCTTGGTTGTTCTCTTGCAGCCATTTCATTACACAGCTAGGTAACATCTTCAGTGCTGGAAGGGAGTAGGGTTTGCTTTAGTCTTCGTTTTCTCGATAAATCATTGTTTCGGAGTTCTACCTTGTAACTTCATCAAATACACGATGTGCTGGCTTATCCAACCAAACCCTAGGTATATTCTTATTTGCATAATTCTTTATAGGGGGACTGTTTCTCTGCCGTTTCCAGCTATGCTTTGCTGTCTTTAGTATCATAATGAACAATTCTTGTTTCAATGGATGGATGCACTGATCTCCATTTTAAAATAAAAAAAAAATTGGCAAGAGACATTTCTCTTATATTTCCCAAAACTAAAGTTCATATTTTGAAGATCTTTGAATATTCATGGTATAAAAGGAATTCTTTTGTACAAATTTGGCTGAAATACATTCATCTTTAGATGACATGTTGCACTTTAAGTGTACTTTTCTTATTGGATGACGGAGTCTTTTCAATCTGGTATGCTCCAGGGGTTGGAATTCAATTCCTATAAACTCTAAGCAGTCCAACCACTGGCTAATACATTGGAAGAAATGTAGGATAATAGGAAATTGATTGCCTTCCAAATGTTGCCAAATTACAACTCACTTTTACCTTTACTACATCCATGAGAGCTGTGGCTCCTTGGGCTTGCAGCTTACTCCTGGCTTTTAACATTCCCCAGTGTTGATTGATAGCTTGATTTATTCCGATTTGTGAAGCTTATAGTATTGCTTAAAACACTCTTTAAGATCTACCTTATACATATTAGATCATATGATTCCTAAAGCTCTATTGATTGTAAGTGATCTGACATTCTTAATGGAACAAAGTGAAATAAGGAGGGAATTTGCCAAAATTGGAATTATTTTTGGATTGACATTCAAGGGCTGCCAGTACCATAACCATGGCTGATCCAGTAGGACTTCACAATTTCTTGCTTCAGTTTGACAGCAAACAGAACTTTTGCTTTTGGGGAAAAGGAACTGTATTGATCTGTTTATGTTTTCTTAGTGGATGAAACATAGTGAAGGCAGGCAAGGAAGCATCTACGAAATTCTCTTTTGCCACCCACTCCTTAAGTCATGTCTTCAGTAAACCTGGTCACTTTGGATTGGTCCGCTAGATATAGACTCCAGAATCTGGGTAACCGCTGGAAGTTAGCAAAGAGTTTTGGGGTTCTGTATCTCTTTACTTCCTAAAGGTGCTATAGAAGAGAAGCTGAATGGAAGGAAGTCAGGAGCAGCCACTGCCTCTGTTTAGAAAAAGGTGAACTTTTAATATTCTTAAATTTGATGTAGATGCTCTAATGTTTTTGCTTGTTTATTTATGTTGTCCTATTCTAGTCTTCATTTTTGGCTTCCAAATTTAGTTCCAAGAAAAAAAGAATACCCTAATCCTTT
The DNA here is from genome assembly GCA_032468055.1 of Acrochordus granulatus. Taxonomy (NCBI): domain Eukaryota; kingdom Metazoa; phylum Chordata; class Lepidosauria; order Squamata; family Acrochordidae; genus Acrochordus; species Acrochordus granulatus. The sequence continues at coordinate 29,175 of JANHZU010007554.1, read as the reverse complement.
CTGGTGCAGAACCCTCTTTTTTCTCCTTCTTTTTCACTCCCCTCCTTCCTCAGCTTTCTTCCATTTCTGCCTTTAATTTCCTACTTGTGTACCCTGTCTTCTATCCTGGGAGGTAACATCTCAAACACAACAGGGTGGTGTATATTTAGGTAAGAAGTAGTTGAACAAGAATTCCAGAAAATGAAATGTAACAAAGAATTTTGAGTGACAGAGATGGGGGAGAATTTATCATTGGGGTAATAATCTGAAGAGTTGCCTTGGTGCCGTGAGGGCCCTGCTTATACCTCTGTGTCTTACCAAGCACAAAAAGCAGATGGTGGCATATTTCAATTGTAAGAAAGTGTCAGAAATGTTTTAGCATTTCCAAATTTCAAGGGGCTGAAAGCTGGGAAGGACCCTGAGAAAAAGCAGAGACACAATTGTTGCATTTGTGTATGTGTCCTGGAGTGGCAAGAGGTTACAGCTGAAAGAAGACTTTCACTTATCTTCCTCATTCCTCACTCCTGTTCTGGTTCTAAAGGAATGTATAATACATTAAGATGAAAAGCATTGAAGGATCAGGATTTCTGGGTTTTGACACACAACAAATACTTTTCCATTGCTCTCTGGTTTTTGAGATGTAGTGGGCCAAACAAATATATTTCCAGGAATGTTCAGCCTCCAGATGACTGTCTGTCTGTCCGTCCGACTGAATCAAAAGACCTGAAATGGCCACAGCAGGACAGTAGACATGCTCCTTGCCCCATCCTTGCTCCATGCCTTTGCCACTCAGGACAGGTAGGCTGCTGTATCTGTGCTGCCCTCCACTGATTTTTTCACAAAAGCACTGAGGGTCTAGATCCAAGTGCTGGTCTTGGCAAACCAAGCTGCTTCTTCCGAAGTGTAAATAGCACGGGATATTTTAAAAAGGTTCAATGCTACATCTAATTATTTCCCCCATCATTTGCTGTTCTGAGCCCAAGAAAGACGCCCGCAGTATTTGCATCCTTTCAAGTTGTCATAGTAAAAATTTATGACAAATAACATATTTAAATAATATTCTTTAAATTATTCTTTATTATTATTTAAATTAAATAAATAATTCTTTAGTTATCAGAATAATCTTACTATACTGAAAGAATTGTCAGCTCTGCAAATTGTAAAGTTGCAGGAACATTTGCACGTTTGTCCCAGAATTTCATAGTAGGCTTGTCATAAAAGTTCCCTTCTACTAAGCAAAGATCATTTACTGGATTGGTCCAAGGTTTTCTATTCATGTTCAGTTCAGTTCATTTTTATCCTGCTTTTTACCTAAGAATTGCCCTTCAAAATCATAGCAAAGGAAAAGAAAAGACAAGTCTTGCCTTTATAGACATATAATGCTTGAAACCAAAGTGTATCAAAATCAGGGGGTGGAAGAAATGAAGCAATATTACCTCAAGACCAGAACAAAATAGCAAGCATAAATGGACATATCCAGTCCAACTGGGCCAATTTTCATTTGCTATAAAGCAATTGATGGTTCCCGTTCCTTTAATGAGTCCCAAACATACTTACTTCTGCAAACCAAGGATCATAGGAAGTTGGAATAGAGTACTCTTTCTGGCAGAGAAGGAGAAATTATCCTGTCAGCTGTTCTTCCTCTGAAGGCCATCTTGGTGTCCTTCTTCTCTGACCTTGTTCGTGAGACGCAGTAGGTGCAATTTCCCAACGTCCCTAAGTTTCTTTGGTTTCTGGCAGAAGTCAGGATGTGCTATACCTTCCATAGGACAACTCAAATGGCTAAAAATAATGGGAATTGTACAGTAGTAGAACATCTGAGGGATGTTGGGCAAAGAAACAATCCCGGTATTGTGAGATCTCAAACTGTTACTGCCAGCTCTATATATCAAAAAAACCATCCACCCTCTTTCATGGGGGTGAGGGGAACAGGAAAGAGCCTCAGTGGGCTTTTTCGTTAGCTTCCACAGAAAGGATTTGCCTGCTGCACAAGGTCATCCTCATTTCAAGCTGCAGGGCTTTATGGAACGGGGACTTATCATAATCAATTTAGGGGAAGGATACCTAAGACCTAACTAACAGCCTGAAGGACACTACTGGGGGTGCAAGCCTCTCTCTTTCCTGTCTACCTCTCTTTGTTTTATTCCCTATACCCAACTGACTCTATAGCAATCCTGCACAAGAATTGGCCCTCTGGATAAAGCTTTCAGAACATCAGTAACTACTTAACTTCTGGTTTGAATTCTGGAGTGTTCAGAGTAGCAGCCAAAAAGTGGAATATACATGTTGATATAAATAAACTGTGAGCATGGACATCCAACTCAAAGCAGCACTGAGAATTTGGAGTTGAGCTACTGCCAGATTTCTGGGTTCTATTACATCTACAGGAATCTGGAAAATACTAAAGTCTTAGGTTATTAACTAAAGTAAACTCTCTTCCTACATTGAGAAGATACATAATGCAGGAGCACTGGCTTTGATCTAATCTTTAGCCCGCAAGGTCTTTCCTGTCTAAAGCATCCTAGCTCAGGAGTCCTGGATCCTAGCTTTCTGCCTGCTAGTAGGTCTTCTTCCCACCGAAAAAAGGGGGGAAACTGGCAAGAGTATGTATGATTCCATAAGACCTGAACGAATCTTCAAATATTTAGATTGCTCCCATTATTTCTTGGCTCATCAGCACCTGCCAGGAGCCCTTTGATTTCCTCTGTGCAGGATTCTTTTCCTGTTTTTAAAAAAAGTACTCTGTACAGATATGCAGTACAGTCAAATACCTTTTTTAAGGAAAGAGTTTATTTCAACCATTTTTTTAAAAATCCACAATGTTCTGCTGAATTTCATACAAAAAAATAGTTTTGGCATGAAAGAAACTGGAAACAATAAGCTTTATTAGTGACTCAATGAAATGGCTTGGGGCAATTAGACAACATCATTGTACTTCTACTATTTTCCCAAAGTATTTGCACTTCCTGATGGATAATTTGATGATGCGTCCCACATAAACAACTGTGGATAATCCAGCTGTAGCACCCAACACCACCCCCAAAAAAGGCTGTATTCAATATCAGTATCATTGAGGAATTTGGAGGAAAAGAATGAAGTCAACTAATTTTAGTTTTCTTAAGACAAATAAAATACCAAAAGGAACATGCACGTTCTATAAGTCTCCAGAATATTTTCTTATTCAGTCTTCATCTTGATTTTCAGCTCAAGACTTCATGGCAGAACACTGAATTTAATGTTTGGATTTTCATCTTTCTTCTCCATAGTTTTAGTTTTGTATTATCTTATGTGATGGAATGTTTTGAAAAATTCCAAAGTTTCTACCCTTTTTTGTGCCATTTCTGATGAGCACAAATGCTTATCATTTGTGGTCCTAATAAGAATATTGCTGTACTACATGTCTTGGATTTTTTTCTAACAGACATTGCTATCATTGTTTCTTATGTTGATTAGAATAGTAGTTATCAAATCTTCTTTTAGGACACAATTCATGTCCATCACTAGGTAGTGATGAGAGATTATTATTGCATGTAAAATGAGAATATCTGCTATCTCACTACTTATGCCAGCAATTGTTGGAGAAATCTGCAATAAAGAGCAAAATCAGGGAAAGACCAACTGAATTTGAGGAGCCCGCTATTTTCAAACCATTAGCCAATAATATCTAAATTTGTCTTCACCAAGGATTAAAGAAATTATTTAATTTATGACAGTGTAACATGAGAATGACACCATGCCAACAATCCTCTGCACAATCAACAGGACCCCAAAACATTGACATGCCTGTTCTGCAGACTTTTGCAATGGGATGGCTGATACTCCAGGGCCCTCAGGAATGTGCTGGGATATAAGAAAGTCTCCCTAACTATACATATTGATCAGACCAGAGCAGAACATTGGCCATTGTTTCATTAAATGCTCCCAGTTGGTTTTTTGTTGTTGTTGCTGTTGTTCCATGGGATAAAAAAAGTAACCTGGGATGCATAATCTTCAGTAGAAAAATTGCCAACATAATACTTCTTTTTTGCAACTGGCAGTCCATAGCTGCTATTTATAGAACAAATAAACTAATGACCAACTCCATGCAACTTATCACCATGCATTATTTAGTTCTCACTCCATGAAAGCATCCGAAGAAGGGTGCTCAGTGTGAGGAAATGCTAGGAACAGCTTAGGGAGAGAGTTGGTGTGAAGACAAAACAGAGATAATATGTCCTGCAATAGAAACCCAGTACTAAGTACAAAAACAGAGTTGGTGCTGGGCACCCTGGCCTTGAGGAAGAGAGGCTGAATGACATCTCTTCTGCTGATTAATGTAAAAACAACCACGTAACACGCCGTTCCTGTTCCTTTCATTATGCCCCCTGCTCCTTCCTCCTTTTCATTCTCACTATTTATATTGCCTTATAGCAATCTTTGCTCTTTCAGAAGATGACTTTCCCTCCTCAGGGCACTAACTAGCTCTTACTCTTGTGCGCCCAGTTCTGTAGTCTCCCTCCATTTCCTATATGGCTGCAGTGGATGCTGTTGGGAGGAGGCTGGGCCTTGTAATTTATTAACGAGCTGGCAGTTGGCAGAGAGTTAATCTCAAATGGGACCCATTCCTCGATACTGAGGCAAAAAGGTGCTGTGATGATCACACACCACCAAGGTTAGGAACCATGTTATTATTGACCAAGCATAAAGGCCAGAGAAGCCGGAGGTGCAGGAGGGGAAAAAAGCTGCTTGGCAAATTCAGGGGGTGGAATGAATCACTTTCCCTTTCAGGCTCTGAAAGGGCCTATAAATAAATCTCAGAGAGACCAAAATAGCTTCCTTTTCTCAAGAACCTTTTGTTCAATGGGGTTAAGGAAAGGAAATGATTTCACCCTCTGTCGGAAGACATATGCCTATAAATATGGGGCAGGGAGAAGGCTGACAATTTCCCACTGCTTGATTTCAAGGTAGAAAAAAAGCCTGGAGATTACACAGGTCTTAAAAGTTCTCCAACGAAGCAAACCCCTTCTTGGGAGACTGATGGAGCTACTGCACCATAGCTGAGATAAATGACCAAATTGTTTATGACCTGAGCCTCACCTGACTAAAAGAGGCTTTAAAAAATTGTATGGTCTCAGTGATGAAATCAGCTGATTTCTCAGTCTGAAAGCTCAGCTTGGTTAGCTTTGGTTAATACTTGGATGCTTTCAGGGGACTCCCAAGGCTGTAGGCTAGACTGGGCAGTTGGAAAAACAACTTGGAAGAAGGCACTGGCAAACCACTTCCATGAGGTTGCCAAGAAAATAACCTGAATTTGTTCATGAAGTCACAAAAGAGACATTACCTTTAGTCGAGTCAAGGTCCTTGCCTAAGTAGTATCAGTTCTCACAATACCCCCATTGTTTCTTATTTCCCTTTTCACTTAGGCTGTGGATTGTTGGGAAGAGAAGGGGAATTTAGGAGAAAAAGGAAGACAGAGATCTCCAATCTATCTTATTTGGGTGGCCAGCCTGTCTACAGTGTGCAACCACTTGGCATACAAACATAATTCTCCTCCCTCTTTCTGGTTAAGATGCAGATTGTTGCAGAGCACTATGGGATTATTCAATCTGGTAAGAGTGGGGTACATGAACCAAAAAGGCATCAGGTGTTTTAGAGGTTCTGTTTGCCTTTTAGTGATGGGGATTAATGGACACAGAAAATTGCCTTCTACTTTGCTGACTAGAATGGGAATGGGATGGAAAAGCATCAGCCAAATCCAAGGCCCTTGTGGCTGGGGAAAAACTGAGTCTGGTGGGGAGGGGTGGCAGCAGCAGTGCCTGGCAATTGGTGGTGGCCTCTCTGGGCTGGCAGATGGGATGGCTTCAGGACAAACAACCACTTAGCAACAGCACTAAACTGGGGAGGACAGCTGTGATCCCTGACTGCCATCCTCTGAGAAACACAGCAGCTTTGGGGGAGAAAGATAAAAAGGGCAAGGGAATAGGAATTACAGAGTCCCTTTAATTTGGTTTTCCTTCTAGAAAGGAGTTCAGCATGATTCCTTGCCAAAGTAGGTAAGGAGCTGGCCTTGGCAGCAACAGGGTGGGATGAGGGAGAGCTGTTCTGAAGTGAAGTGGGCTTGGCAGCCCCTCTACAAGCAGATTTTTCTGGCTTCTGACAGCCATCTGCAGATGTTTGCAAGGACAGGAAGGAATCACCTGCAATATCAGAGCAAGAGAGAGGTATGGTAGGTAGGTCGGTAGGTCGGTAGATTAGTAGGTCAGTAAATAAAGGGGGAGGATCAGGGAAGGTAAGTTTGGGGTGCGAATTTATTTTATAAAACAACTTTTTTATTTTATAAAACTTCCAACTGTTAATTTTGGTTGAGGTAGTCAAAATAGAGATCACCTCAGAAAGGTTAAAACAGCAACAAGTTGGTAGTCAAGACCAACAGTCAATGACAAGACATGAGAAAGAATAAGGAAGCAGCATGGATATTGCAGTGGTCAGAAAGAAAGAAGGTGTGCTTCTGGAAGAAGTGGAGAAAAATCAATTTTGGATACTTTGAACTTGGAGAAAATGCCCCCCAAAGTGTGCTTTCTTCATGGCCATCTGCGTTAATAAAAAATTATTTTCAGTGGCTTAAGAACATCATTCTGTCCAGTCTCTAATCTACGCCTTGACAGATCTGGGAGCCATGGTTGGTCTTAGCCTTTAAGATGTATCCTTATTCTTAGTTCTGCCTAGAATTTAGGAAAGTGATTTAGGGGGTTCTTTCACATACAAACATAATGGAATATATAAAAAAATGCATGGTTTTTCTCTCTCTCTCTGTATGTGACTGTCTGTGTGGTGCAAAATACCAGGCTAAGACGGTGAAGTTCAAGGTAACAGATTTACTGGTCCTGCATAATTATAAGAATTTGCCCAATTGACTGTTGAACACCTGTAGTCTAAGATAAAGTGCAACAGCTTTCAGGAAGGGTTGAGTTTCTTAGATTTGAGGATGCAAAGAGATTCCTGGCTGATTCCCCGCTTCATGGTTTCTCCCCTGGCTCAGCTCCTCCCCCGGCTCAGCCTTCCCTCCTTCATATATATAAAATTTAAAATAAATAATAAAATACAACCTAATGTAAAGGGGAAAAGGAGGAGGGGATAAAAGGGAAAAAGTGACCCCCCCCAAAAATACATAAAACAAATATATACAAAAAGTACTCTCCAATTTTTTTAGGACAGAGATAATTGAAAAATAAACAACTTTTCTCTAAGTTTAAGTAAATAATATCAATACCTGAAAATCTTTACAATATGAATAACGAATATTCAAAAGAACAATATTCAAATGCACGCCTTTTCATTACAATGAAAAATACATTGTCCCAATATGTAGCATCCCTCCCTGAAGAGAAGCCATTTGTATTCTTGGTCCAGAGGCAAAAAAAAAATATTTCCTTATCAGTGATAAACACATGATGATAAATTAAATTTCTGAAAAATTTGTGCTTTCTAATAGAATCCCAAATCTCTTCGCAAGTAGGTGTGAAGCAAACAAACAGCAGCAGAATAAAAGAAGCAAAGGAATGGGATTGCCTACAAACTAAAACAATAATTCTTTAAAAGGAAAATAATTGCTTTCCAAGCTTTTTGGAAAAGCGGTGTTTTTGCTAGCCTTTGGTATAAGGGTATAGCAAGCTTTCCTGCCTAGGCCATTCCATAAAGCTGGTGCCATTATGGAAAAAGTCCTGCCTGTATTAGGATTAAGACAGAAGGGAAACATTCAGCGGGTACTCAGATTTTAGTGGAATGACGAGGAGCGGCATACGAGCGAGGCTGATCCTCAAAACAGTGAATTCTAGTAACAGCAGTTCTAGTCATATATGCAGTTTGTAGAATTTGCAAAGGGGATCTTAGCGTTCAAAGTGCTTCATGTGTCTCCTCAGTAATAAATCCAATGGACACAGAAGGCGGGCCATGATTTTTATCTCCATTTTCCAGATACGGGGCTAAGACACTATTGAGTCAGCTCACTGGCTGACAGTTGCAATGCACTCTGCATGAGGCTGCCCTTAACGATCTCCCAGAAGTTGCAACGGGTCCAGAACGCAGTAGCACGGGTAGTTACGGGCACGTTGCATCTCTGCTCCGTGGCCTGCAATGGGTGCCAGTAGGCTTCTGGGCGCAGTTCAAGGTGTTGATAAAGCTTTTCAATAGCAGAGGGCCTGGCAGTCTGTGGGACCAGCAGTCTTCTGCAGTGTCTGCCAATCATTTTTGACCTTCAGGTCCAGTTAAACAGTGTCATTGGATTGGGACTCTTTTCTCTCAAGGTGCCTCCTCTTTAGAACAGCATCCCTAAAGAGATTTATATTGTCCCTACCATGACTTCATTTAAATGGGCCCTTTAAACTTGGCTTTTCCCCCAGGCCGTGGGCCAGGTTGAGTGATGGGCCCCTTGTGGGATTGTTGTATGTTGGAGAAGGTGCTGGTTTTATTCTTTCCATCATTCTTTCTTAATTGTTTAAACTGTTTTGTATTGTTTAAACAGTTTTTAACATTGTATGCCAAGGAGAATAGTTCCAGAGTCTGGCAGCCTTACAAATTTGTTAAATAAACAAAACTGGGAAGTGGTTTTATTTGCTGCAGGTCTATTCTGTTCATTATTTCAAATACATCTACATTGTAGATGTATGTGCCAGGGATTGCTTATTTCAAAAAATAGCATTACTAAATTACCATCAAAAATTAAAGTCCAGTTGACAAGATTTACAAGCCTCCAGATTTATTTTATTTACCTGGATGACTGAGGATTAATGCAGCCGTCTGGTCACACCTGTATTAGTATTATTAAGAGTTACCTGAAAATTATTGTTAAAATTATTTAAACAAAAATGGGAGCTCAGGACCAAGGATTGTTTGTGGTAGATGGTACCCTGTGATAAACTGGGACACCATTCATTGCAGCAGAGGGAGAGGCAAGGAGATTGCACTCATGCACCAAAAAACATGGAGCAGTGCATGCGCTTCATTTAAGAAAATCAGATCAGCCAGTCTGTCATCTGCGTAAGATTCATGGATGCTGCCGTGTTTTGCTCTCCCCTTATCTCACTCAAATTTCAGTTTGTGGAGACACTACAGACACCAATGTTACCACCCAAAATATGCTAAGGGTGGTTACTAATGTGGGGGAGGCAAGGGGAAAAGAAACAGACCTTAGAGAGCTCAATGATGATGATGTTATCTGTTCAATCGTGCCGAATTCTCAGTAATTCTATGGACCAGCTCTCTCCACATTTTCTGATCTTTTTTGTTGCTTTGCTGTCTGGCTGGTGTCAGTTTTGGTGGGGTCTAGCCTCTGTGTTTTTTGCTTGGCCTCATTTCTTTTTACTGCTGGCCATTCCAAGTATGAATGCCTTTCCCAGTGAAGAGGCTCCACTAGGTTGCCCTTTATCAGGAAGCACTTTGAAGTTTGGTATGATCCTGGAACTACACAATAGCTGTTTAAGTTTTTGTTTTGTGTGGTTTTCAATGTACTGCACTTAACACAGAGGAATCTCTCAATAGACTTCCTCCAAAAATCACGGTATATTATATAATTTGACCCTGGGATCTTGCGGTGGGCATGTTAAGTTGTATAGGACTTAAAAGAGGCCTTGACTATTCCTCAGATAGCTACCGTACTACAGGACAGTATATATGTCTATCATGAAACCCAAATTGACCACAAGATAAATCAGTGAGGTTGCCCTCTGCCAGCATCTCATTATGAACTTTCATTTTAATGTAATTAGCTTTTCTGCTTCTTCGTCCTGTGAATTCAAGTATGAATTTGGAAAGAAAAGAAAAACGTAGAAGTTTACGCATACTGCCTTGCAACATGCCATTTCTAATTTTGGATAATGTTAACATTTTATTTTTTAAAAAATAAAATAATAAGTCTGGGGCACTGGTAGGTATTAGACTCTTACAACATTGGGGGTCTCAGGTTTACTCATTACTGACCCTAGTCTTGGATGTATCTGCATGGAATCTTCTGAAATTCCTAATGATTTTAATTAATCCTTCTTTGAAAGAGATATGAGACCAAATTCACATTCTAACTTCAAAAAATAGTTTATTTACCTTTGATTTGTTGTTAAAAAATTAACTTCTGAGACTGTGTTGTCAAACATTGGAAGCAAAATGACTGTTTTTCAGTGATACCGGGTTGTTTGTTTGTTGGCCTTGCCTATTTTTGCATTTTTTTTTGGTAAGGGTGAATGCATTTTTTAATCTTAAACCTGTTGACTGCACCCAAAAGGAATAACATCCACACTTAAGATGTCTTTGGTAGTTATTTTTTAAAAAAATTTGCCCACCTCTTCTTAATGTCTTCTATTAATTCTATACTTTATAATACTTCTTTCTATTGAGTACACACTTACCAAATAATTAACATTGTTATGTAATATCTTATACTGTTGTTTATTGATGTTGCAAGTATATGGAGAGCTGCTGTATCAGAATCAAATTCCTTGCATGTCTAACTGTGCTTGACCAATAAAGTATCTGAGTATTGTATTATGATTATTTTAATTCTATTTTTGCTTGATTTATAGAAGTTTTATTATTGTTTTTTTCCCAAAAAAACCTAATACTGTACTTTATTTTATTCATTTTCAAACAGATATACAGTATATGCTGTGCTCTGGAGATTGTGTTTTCCATGTTGCCTGTTCATGCAGACAGTATAGCATGAGGGCGAGGCAATTTAAAGCAATGCCTTCTGTGCTGGTGAGTATTTGGCTGATTTTGCAGTTTTTGCCAGTTTCCAGTGGGATCGTCCCTTTCCCTCTGGTTCTTCTTTTGTCTGCAAGGGTGAATGAATGCTCAACACGTGAAGCCTCCATTTAAAAACAAGGTAGTCAACCAAATTCCCATCCTGCCTCAAGGCATAATAGCCTGTTCCAGATATTATATCTGTGGAAACTGTCAAAAAAAGGCTATACTGAAAGAATCCAGCTCTTGGGCTTCTTCTACGAGTGTCTTTTTTTCCCTATTTTATGTAATATAATAACATCATTTTAAAATGACTGTGCAGTTGACCTGCAAACCCAAGAAGAGGTTAACATACCAACCTTGGGTTGGCTGGGCTGCTGCTGGTGCCACACTGTATCAACAGGCACAATCTTTCGCAGGAGGGTACAGCATACATGTTTGTAATTTGGGTTCCAAGGATCATTATAGGGGCTTTGTGATGAGATCCTGCCTTATAAGTGCCCCATAAAGAAGAATAACATAATATTGAATAGCACTTGCCTTTGTTATTTTCTCACTCAGTGCATCCAGTGATCCACCACAGCACGATGTACGTCAATAGCACTGTGGAGAAAACATAATTACTGATTCTGTAACAGGACCGTTATACGCAATGGCTTATGTTGGCCAAGACTTGAATCTGACAGCCAATCTCAGACTTTGGACTCTGGCGCTCAACAGCCCAGTGGATGGGGATGCACAGCAAATCCTTTCTAAGGCAAAGGTGCATTTGGGGGCAGCCTGATGGAAAGCCTTATGATTTTTCACCAGCATCAGCATGAAATTAAAGCAGGGCTACACTACTATGTCCCCCCAGTGAGGCACCACCTTGTTGTGGTTGGGGGGCTTGTGTGCTCTAATGAAGATGAGAGCTCTGCCAGAGGTT
>JANHZU010007554.1:0-15192 GCA_032468055.1 Acrochordus granulatus | reverse complement strand
TTGTAGGCCTTCATAGAACTGGTCAACTTCAGCCTCTTTGGCATAAGTGGCTGGGATTACTGTGATGTTAGATGTTTTGCCATGGATTCAGACTGAGATCATTTTGTCGTTTTTGAGATTGTACCCCAGTATTGCTTTTCTCACTCTTGTATTTATTATGATGGCTACTCCATTTCTTCTAAAGGATTCTTGCCCACAGTAGTAGATATAGTGGTCATCTGTATTAAATTTGCCTGTTCCCATCTATTTTAGTTCACTGATTCCCAAGATATCAATGTTCAATCTTGCCATCTCATGTTCTTATATTTCAGGAAGCTATGCAATATTGGTACAGCATTGGACTTTCCTTTCATTACCAGACACATCCACAGCTGAGCATCCTTTTAGCTTTGGCCCAGCCACTTCACTCTTTCTTGAACTACTTTTAAATTGCCCTCCACTCTTCTCCATTAGCGTATCAGACACCTTTTGACCTTCGGGGCTTATCTTTTGGCATTATATCTTTTAGGCTTTTGTTACTGTCCATTGGGTTTTCTTGTCTAGGATACTAGATTGGGTTGCCATTTCCTTCTCCACAATCCTGTAGCTCCTTTTTACCAGATATCCAAGAATGCCAACCTCTAGCATGGGCCTTGTTGATCCAGGCAATGACTAAGCCGGTATGATTTTCTGTAAATTACTTCTCAACATATTTTTTATGGGAGGGCAACACTCTTTATCTTTGTCTGGCTCCTCTGATGAGATCTGTCCAGTGTGGTTGAATCTCTGGCATAGCTCTCATCTTCCTCAGAGCATGGGCATGTCAAGTTGATGCCTCACTTGGGGCAATGACTTGCTATAAGGCCACTAATGGAAAAGTTGTGAATAAAGGTTGCAGGTGCTGTGCTGATTATGACAGTTTCTTCTATATTGCTGTTCATTTTCATTCATATACTCCTGATTTTGTTTGCATTGAGGAAAAATTGGTTCTTCAATAAAAAGGTTATTTTTAATTCTACATTTGTTGTCAGTATTCCAAACCATTTTCAGTCAAGCTGCTTATCAGTACCCTTTTAATATTGGCAGACAATTACAAATCTTCCAGGGAAATAGTGATCCAAAAGAAACTGGGCCTCTATGAATTCTCCAATAATTCCATCTTAACCTAAGAATCAGATCAAGTTAGATCAATACTAAGACAGATACAGAAGGTCAAACAGAAATTGCTGCTTTCTCTCATAATATAATTTCAAATAACCACATTTTAGTGCCTAAATCAGCCTCATATTTAGATCATATCACAATTCCCAAATTTAGGAGAGCCTTATCTTTAGCTCAGCTGAATGTTTTCCCCACAGCTGTCCTAGAAGGGAAATATAGAAAACCCCAAATGAAACCCAATATTGCCTAGCATGCCCATCAGGCATGGCATCATAAATAGCTCAGGCACAGAACCTAAGCTGAAAGGCAACTGGAAGACTGGGCTAGACTGGTGCCTTAGGTCAGTGAAGTCCTTCAGATGTGAAGAAATTTCCCATGGGAATCACCCCACATGCTCTTGGATGATCTGCAGCTGCCAAGTTGAGGAGAAACAGGAGTCCTCTTAAATTGGTTGTCTGTCAATTGGAGAGCAGGGAGGAAAACAAGTCCAACTTTTGCCTTTTTATCTAGTGACACCAACCAAGCCTTAGCTTTTTCTTTGCTTTCTACTTGTTTATTTTTTTTCTTGGACTATCTCTAGAATGCTAAGACCTCAGCATTGTCTGGATTACATTTTCCCTCTGCTGAATTACAATATTTCAAGAATTTACTGAAAGGTTTATCTGGTTTGGAAATTTTTATTGTGGCAAGGAAGTGGAAGTGATGCTCTTTATGGCTATATGAAGAGGGGAATGGAACTGAAAAGTTCTTGGAATGCTGGTATGCATTTTAATTAATTGTAATTTTGTACATTGGAAGGGAATTGCTTGAAGTAAAAAACTTGATGCATTCTGGGTATTTTGAACTATGTCATAATAGTGACGAGTCAATTTTTCCTTCCTTATTTTGATTACCTGTGGTTTGCTTACTTTATATCCTTTTCTGCACCGAGGATTGGCTGTTGACTGGCAACAGTGGCATATGATCAGGATTGGATCTGCTGAATTAACTCTTCAACATCTGAACTAAAAAGTTGACACTGTTGTGCAATTTTTATTTTCTTCCTTTTTCTCAATATATTAGAAAAGGAGAGATGGCTACAAAAAAAGAGGTGTTGAGAGATTTTGGGTGAAATTCAGAAACTTAATGAAAATATATAGACAAGATGGAAGTTTGGGGCAGAAATTTGCAGGAGATGTTTGAGAAAAATATACAGAAAATAGATGTCTTCTTAGAAGGAAAAATAGAGGAGAAAATTGGAAAAATGGAACAAAAGCTAGAAGCTGAAAATCATAAAATGAACCACTCTGGGATTGAATCCATGCCAATAGAGGAGGTGGTGGGAATCTTCGGTGTAGGAGTTGGAAAGGCAAAGTTGCCAGTTTGTAGTTAGTCAGGTATTGTTGAGTTTAAGGGAAAAATGATTTTTTTTCAGATTGCTAAGGCCCCAGGAATAAATAAAGATAGAATGGTTAGTCAGTTCACAGAATTGATAGAGTGAATTTACCTCTTGCAGAAGAAGGTTATTTGTTTAGGGATATTGCAATTCAATTCACAGAAGAACAAACATGGGGAAAAAAGTCTCCAAGGAAATTTTGTAATGGACAAAGTGGCAAAGGACTAATTTTTTTGAGAGAAATTTCTATAAGATTGAGGATGACCTGGTATTCAGATGGTATGTTTATTTGGGGTATGGAATTTTAAATTTCAATTTATTAAATCAGTGTTTAAAGACTGTTTTGATAGGTGAGTTCTTAATATGCTGTGGGCTGTGTATGGAGGGCAATTATTTGTTATGTCTTAGACTCTGCTGCTCAAGATTCTGTTGTGCTTTATCCCACATGAAGCTTTCTACAGGAGTGAGATGAGATAAAGACTGAAAGATGTTTATACAGATAATCCTTCTGAGGGAAGACAATTTAAGTAGTTTTTAACTGTTTAGAAGTTGCTGTGGAACTTTCTGCTGGTGAACTAGAATAAAGGAATCTTTGTAGATGGACTAGATGATTTAGGGATAAATTTATTTGTTTAGATGAAATATTGTATAGATCAAAAAAATTAGAATTAAAATATAGATATATTTTATGTAGTGATAGAAAGGAAATGTTTCTTATCGTATATAGTATATAGTTTTTATTATATTAATCTGAATGGATAGAGGGGAACATATTTTTATTTCTTTTTGTACAGATTTATGGATAAATATTCATATGGAATTGGGTTGGGAATAATGGAGGAAGGATTTTGGAGGGTTGGATGTGTATGTGTATTTTGTTATTTGTTGCATTGTTTTTTGTTGTTGTTTTGTCTTTTGTATTGTATGTTTTGTCTTTTGTGTTGAAAAATAATTTTAAAAATTTATAAAAAAAAGAAACTCGATACTGTCCCTGTGATAAAAATACCATAGGAACCAAGCTCATGTTTTTTGGACTGCCAGTTCTACAGGGACATTCAACACCAGTTAATTATCCCTCTTTTATTTAAATTTCCAGGGCACTCTGATAACTTTTATTGGTTAAACAATCACAATAAATTAATTTTTCTAAAAGTTGCAAAATTTTGCTAAATAAAATATAAGCTTCACCCACAAATGGTTGCTTCTAGTGGTTAGAGGATAATTTTGTGTTGTATGTTTTATTGAATATACTTTTATTGGTTAATGACCGAAATAAAGTTTCTTCCAAAAAAAAAATCCGCTCAGCAGTATTTATCAGTCTCATAAGGTCATAGAGGAAAATTTTTATACATCCTCCAGGATTCCCTGCCTGAATTTATCTAAAAGAAGCTATTTATTTGCTTGTATATTTAAAGCCTCACCATTACTATAGCAGTACAGTAGTCCAATTAATAGAAACCAGTGCTCAGAAAATGGGGCTAATTAGCTGACCCAGTTCCGTGCCCCACTGCATAAACCCACTTACATCCTGCTACTTTTCAGGAATGTGGGAACAAACCCAGCTGTGATGTTCAGCTTCCTTCCCTTCCTTGCACCAAAGACGCTCATTCTCTTTCACCAGCTTCAGTTGTGAAGATCTGCTTTTCTTGTTCTTTTTTAAAGCTTTGTTTTTAAGACAGAATGTTGGGTGAAAAGGAAGAAAAGAAAACATTAAGGGTTTACCAAATATATATTTTTAAAGAGTCTTGTACATTTCATAAGACTTTACAAGATGTTAAAAGGAAGAACACTCTACTCCATAATTCTTACAATAACACTGAATTGCAACAGCTAGAAAGAAAATCATGTACATACTACCCTTTAAGAACTAATACTAAACTCAAAGAACGACTAAATAGCCAAGATGATACAAATTATCAATCACATTAATAAGAACAAAATAAGACTTTTTCATCAGTTTCAGCCAGTATCTTTTTGGGTGATCAGACAGAATCTAGTGTTTTAAATCCTTACAGTATAAGAAACCTGAACTTCGGATGTGGCCAAAGTCTGCTTTTCGGGTTCAGTCGGCTCGCTAGCACTCACTTGAAAGCTAATCCAGGAAGGGGCTGGGTGGGCTGGGCAGACTGAAGAGACGGGGGTGGCACTCGGAGACTGGCAAAGCTGCCAGCCGGGGCAGACTGGGTCATGGCTGTTGGCACTACGTCTCTGCCTTCTCTGTGTGAGCTGCATTAGTGATAGAAAAGCAATGCCCCCTTCGGACAATAAAGTGTTCTCCCCCCACCAAGCCAATCGTTCCCTAATCTGATG
This sequence comes from Acrochordus granulatus, assembly GCA_032468055.1. Lineage (NCBI taxonomy): Eukaryota > Metazoa > Chordata > Lepidosauria > Squamata > Acrochordidae > Acrochordus > Acrochordus granulatus. The sequence goes on along the minus strand of JANHZU010007554.1, from coordinate 10,367 downwards.
CCAGGGCTTTGGAGATGGTTCCCATCGCTGGAAGAAAACAGATGCCACCTCCTATTCAGCAGACTGGTATAGAGCACAACAATAGCCCAGCGCACAGCCTTTGCCAATGGGGGGGTCCTCTATTAAGCCTGTGTCTCCCCAAATAACAGCTGCAGAGAGACAGCTTAGGAGAGGAAACCTCTGCCAAGCCATCCCTACCCAGGGGCATGGGGTGGGGAAGGGAATGTGGCTTCTTTAAGGAGAGTGCCTGGGGCAGACAATTGCCCTCTCATCGGCTGCAGGGATTTCACAGGTTTCCACGCGCCTCTCGAGCGTCACCATGGCACCTTCTTGGCACACTCTGCCCATATAAGACAGAGCCGGCGTTGCTATGGCACCAGCGGGCACCTCGTCAATTGAGGCTTTGTTCAAAGTTCTACCCTTGAAACTGGAATTTCGGGACATGAGGGGCGGTGGAGGGGAGCGCCTCTCCAAGCCAGGATGCTCTCCCCAGTCAGAGCTCCAGTCGCCCCCTCCCTGGACGCCCCAGTCGATCACACGGCTCTGTGCAGGAGGGATGAGCCCCAAGTCCTGCTGAATAGCCTGATTCAAATCTCAGCCCTCTTGGCAGAGTGACAGCCGGGACGTTTCTCTGTCTGAGGTAGAAAAATGGAAACGAGGCTCTCTCGGTCCCCCTCCCATAATGGTTACCAACCAAATAAGAAGTCAACCTGTTGTCATGTTTGTATCCCAAACTGCCGCGGAGGTGGTCAACCTCACCCTGTCAGATCCTCCCTCTTTGAACCTGGGACCTTCCAGTCAACCTTTGGCAAAGGACTTCTCTCGCAGCTTTCCCCTTGAGGCAGGACCCCTCAATTTTCCTGGGGGGAAAAGCTGGACAGGGAACAGTAACACCAAAGGAGGAGGAGGAGGAAGACGACAAGGCCCAAATTTCCTTGAAGAAAGTGGCGCTGGCAGACGCCCCTCTTGGAAGGGGGCCACGGCATAAAGAGCAGCCGCAGGAGGAATTTACATATTGATAACCTGCAAAATCAAGCAACTGAAAAGATGCATCCCAATTTGGTCCAGGCACAGGATAATCTCTCCATGCCCTCCCTGTTCCCAAAGTGTCACCGCTGTGAAGATTTCCTTTGCCAGCAGTCTGCCTTGCAAAAGAAACACCTTGATATTTGACAAGAGGTGATTTTAAGATTGATTCGCCCGTATTGTTTGCTGATAATAGCCACTAGATAAGAAAATAATAGCCACTAGATAAGTATTTAACGTACAGACAGAAGTCTGCTACAATACCCATAGCTGAAAATACTTATTTTAAATTGTAATATTGTCCATGAATACTAAGAGCTAATCTCAAGAAAACTGTTAACCTTAATCCGCCTATCCATAATCTGAATATATTACTGGTTTATTAAGCAAGATTATTATAATATAGATAACAGTCTTTGAGCACTTAGGAATCCTTGTCTGTAAACGGTATTAGTTATTGCTTTTCAACATTACTCAGAATTCACAAGACTGATAGAAGTACGTCGAGTTCTAAATTCATGTTCAGAATTATTTTGAAAAATCAGGAATACGGATTATGAGGAGGCAAAAACAAAAGCAGTTCTCTTTTTGGATAATACATCCATTCATTTATGTGTCCCGATTTTGGAAAATTGCACTGACGACTTTATACTTTTAATTAATCCAGCTTGTATGATAGCCTAGCCTGAATACGGTTCCTCAGAACTGAGTTCAAAGGGAGGTATTTTTAAACAAGTGAAAATAAGTCTGCAAGTTTACAATTTAATTCTATGTATTTCTGTTTAGAAAAGTCTCACCAGGTTAAATAGGACTCATTTCATGGTAAGGATTGCAATCTTAATATCCTTTAAAAATTTTACTCTTTCCAATAGCACTTTTTTCATAAACTTACCTGTTCTTTGATGGATTCCAGTCAGTCAGTGATTTTGTCCCTGGCTGTGGACACAGCCAAAGTTTATTTTTATTATGAGATGCTCTTTAAGAATTCACATTTATATCATCATAGATAATAACTAATACAGATTTTTTAAAAGATAGCTGCAAGAATATCCAGCAGAGAAGTTGAGAGTTATTCTCCCACTTTAAAAAAAGTTGTTATATTAACCTCTATTTTTGTACAAAGTTTCTTGAAGAAAAATACTGGCCTTTTCTAATTTGTTAGCTATTTTTCTTGTCTTCTTGAAATTATGACATCTGTTTATTATCATATTCTAAGTAACTATAAAGAAAGGGGGAAAAGAGGTAAGTGCCTTGTTTCTCTTCAACAAGGGACGATGTTTGAAAAAAACTTATAAAGTATTTTGTTTTTATATTTTGATTTTTGAAGAAACAAAACATCTGTTTAAATGTATTAAATAAAATAATTGAATTGATGCTCTTATTAAAAAGCATTAATTTACTCAGCGTATTTTTTCCTAGATCAATAGTACACAACTATTAAATTAAAAACCTCAAAATTCCAAATGAGCGATGCCTCACATATCGAAGAGAGAATGAGACATTTTAAAATAATACTTCTGTTAAATAAAATACAGCAATCATTAAAGAAGCTTTTATTTTAAAGACTACAGTTTAGAACAAGATCCTTAGAATAATCTTAATCAGTAATTTTCAAACAAAAAGAGAAAATAATATATGGCACTTAATTCAATAAAATTTAAGAGAAAAAGCAACTTGGAGCACAGAATTTCTTTGGTGATCATCATATTATTCTGAGTTACTGTAGTTCAGTGTGAACATTTTCTGCTTGTCTACTCAAATCCGGAGAAAAGGCTATTTATCTGCCCTGCCTCTACAGCAGAAATCCATCTTCTTTAGAGGAGTGATCCACCAAGAAAGGTATGAGTTTTTTGCAGTAATTAAACCACAGCCTGTAAGTTTGTCGTCCATTTCACTTTTCAGGGGGCAGGAGGGAAGAAGGATATGTAATACTTGAGAGGGATTTTCAACAGATTGGAAAGCCTTTCCAGATTACTGTTAGAACAGGAGGACCTTCACAATTGTAGGGTTAAGCTGGGTCAAAGTCAAGTTTGAATATAGTTATCCTTAAAGGATAGCAACAGTACACACCCAGAGATGTATCAACAGATCTACATGGGCATTCTCCCACCTGACCCCTCCACCATGTACTCTTAGTAAAAGCTACATTAAGAGGATATGGTATTTTATCCACCTGCTGTGCTTTAACTCCAAACTACCACTTCAAAGCAACTTTTCCACAGAGGGAAATGGGGAATTAGAGCTCAATTACAGGTCCTGGTTTTTCAATTGACTGCAGGAGGCTTACAAGTGCTGCACTTTGAAAAGATACTGGTGAGCTTTAAGATATCTTCTTGCTCATATTCATCTGTTATTACCATAAAAGTCTCATCCTCCTCTTTTCCCCTTCCTCTGTCTTCTCAGGAAAAGAAAATATTCACTTCTTTTTGTCCAAAGAACCATCTTACCCTGTGCCAACATTTAGACTTTAAACTCATCAGAGCAGGGATCTCTCCTTTGTCTTAGATCAGCCCACCAACCTTGCCAAACTTTGCAAATCGGCAACACAAAGAGTGATTTTCAGATATTTGCAAAATGGATACAATGCTTACTTGGTGACTGGGAGGAAATCAAGATTGTGCCATGGGCTCTGTTTTTTGCCCTGTACATATTGCTTGCTTCTTTCTGCACAGACTGCATTTTCATATCAGCAGTTATTCAAATTAATATTGCTTCAAGATAGACCGGTGGAGAGGAGAGAGAGAGATTCAGAAGGCTTCCTAGGTTAATATGTTAAGACATGTCAAGGAAATTGATAAGTTATTAAGAAGATATTTATGGAAGGACAAACTCCAAGATTTTATTTAAATTACTGTTATCATTTGATGACATTTAACATTACTGACTTTCAGTTTTATTATTAGACGTATTTTGACTTTATTTTCACTTTAGGGTAAAAAAAAAGGAAAAAGGGATGTACTCCAAATACCATTTTTGGCACAAATAGAAAATTATTATATAATCTCTCTGACAATATGGCAGGACCTCGGTCACTTAAAAAAATACTGTATTTCCAGAAATAAAGGCTGCAAGACATATTTGAAAGATGTTGGGATAGACATATAATTTTGCCCATCTTCATATGATAAACTACACTTTGGAATTACCCCAGAGTAAAAATTGCAGGATTTTTTTTCTCTTAAATCAGAGGCTAGTTGAGATATTAATATTTTAGATCAGCTAATTGGCAAACAATTTTCAAAATAATTTACACTGTTGCAAAAGGAATTTGGATTGTCTAAAACTGTAGCATGGCAGTTTATTCAGTTTAAGCATGTTTTGATTTCACAATTTGATCTAGATACTTCAGCAGCATCTCAGACAGCTAGGACTGAATTGCCATCAGCACTGCAATATGTTTCGGACAATTCCAAAACCACAGTATTTTAAAGAGACAATGAAATAATGTGGTTAAAGTGGATATTGATTATTAGCAAAACCTTTGGAATAAAAAGTAGGAAAACACAACTCTAAATCAGTGTTAGGGGTCTTACAATACTAACAAACAAATTTTGTCTCATCTTATAAAGAGATTAATTCAGTAAAATATTTTTCCTGTTTATTGGACACGTGTGAGAATGTTAAAAGAGGTTTGGTTGATTATGCTGGGAGTATAAAATAAAAGAAGTGACAATTCTGCATATCATATGGCCTGACCACAGATTTAATATCTGTAAGTTTAATATTGTTTGGGGAACGGTTTAAAAGTATGAACATGATTCCATATTATATGAAGATTGGATTTATCAGGCATGGAGTTTAGCATAAATGTTACCTGTGGACTAATAATTTGTATTCAGTTTATGAACTGGCTTTCTTTCGATGTACTCTTTTTAAAAGCTGAGCTGTTTTTATATGTGTTGCATTTTTATCCTTTTTATTTTTTTTTCTCCTTTCTCTGTTTGCTTTGTTGTTGTTACACTTCTTCTTTGTTTCTGTGTGATAAAGAAAGCAAGTTGGGAAAAAAGCATAAGTTCAGAGGCTATATTGCCCAGCACTTTCCCTCCATGGGTGCAGTACCACCAATTTAAAAAGGCAAGGGGTTTACTGTGCTGAAGAGAACACTGCTTTTCAAAGTCTTTAAAATTTATGTGAGATTGCCTTCGTCCTGAAAGATGTGGAATGCAGCTGGGGAATTAGAACGGAGTAGTGAGTACTGTAACCATGAGTTTCCTGAAAGAAAGGGAGATGGGCCAACTCCATTCACATCTCGCTGTTGTTCACCACTCTTTTTTTTTCTTTTAAAAAAGTTACCACCTCCAACTTGTCTTTTCGCTAGTGTTCTGCTGTTTAACTTCCTTCCTTCCTTCTTTCCTTCCTTCCTTCCTTCCATTTTATGAATGTGTTTGTGTGTATATGTGTGTGTATACTTCCACTTTTCCTTTCCTTTCCTTGTTCTTATGTAAGTTGGTGTGCAGCCTCATTCAGTGCTAGAAATGCAATGCTTCTAAGGAAATACAAAATTAAAAATGTATCATTTTCTAAAATGACACCTCAGGTTAAGGAAAGAGAGATATTTCTCAGGTTAAGGAAAGAGAGATATTTAACCTTTTCTATGTAGAAAATATAGTTGTAATAATTTCATAATGGGAAAATTACTACCCCTCACATCAGGGAAGTAGACAGTCTTTTTATGACATTACATATAATTTAAATTCATAATCAGAAAAACTGTGCAATGATGGAAACAGAGTTCTATTCTAATGATGCTACATTTATGAATGTTCTGCCAGTGGCAGAATATACATTAGCCTACATCAGGATGTCCAACCTTTTAGCTTGCCTGGGCCACCTTGAGTGAAGAGGAATTGTTTTGGGCTGCATATAAAATATATGATATAGTTAATGTATATGTAATATAATATAAAAACTAACAAACTTCCTTTATTTTTTAATATTTTTATTACTATGTTGGGCCGCACTACTATTTGTCAAGGGCCACAGGTTGGACATGCCTGGCCTAGATGCACAATATAACATAGCTGGAAGATGTAATATTCCTTCAGTATTGAGAAGAGATAAGTTAAGCATTCTACTCATCAATATGACACTTTAGTATTAATAGCTGATCATGCAAAAACATTCTAACAAACATTTAATGCATCTTGCTTGCTGTTTTCAGGGATTATCTTCCCCTCACAAGTAATAAGAGAAATACTCAGTGATTTTGACTAATGAGTAAATACTGAGATATATGAATAGCATTGTCAGAAAAAGAGAAAGATGGGGAGGTTCTCTAGTTTAAATGTTATATTTTTAAACTGTTAAACTGGATCATCTATCCATTTTTAGTGTTGCCTATTGAGTCTGTCTGATAGCTTGTACACTGATACGTTTATAAAATATTAGAACTATCTGTCTATAAGACAAGTGTAGCACTTTTGTTCAGTTTGGGAAAATAGCATAGGATACTAAATATGTCATATGGCCAAAACAGTTCAAGCTCTTTCATGGGGTAAGCTACAAATTATTTTAATGAATGTTGTGAATGAGTATCACCTCACTTTACTTAAAATTATTAAGAAATAACAACCATAACACAAAAGAAAGCAAAGTTAATCTCAATAGTAATAGACGCCTTGGGTGTGATCCCAAAACAAATGGAGCACCACTTAAATACCATCAGCATCGACAAAGTCACCCTTAGTCAATTGCAAAAGGCAGCATTACTCAGAACATCTTACATCCTTCAACAATGTAAAGAACAACATCTGCCTATCCCAAGTCCTTGGAAAGGACTTGAAAGGTAGACAAAAATGCCAAGTCCAGTCTAAACATCTTGCTGACTGTGTGATGAACCATAATCACAATAAGAACAATTTCTTAATTAAACATGTAGAGAAAGCAAGGGTGACTATTAACTATTACTACTTTTCACTGGAGACTATAATAGACCTCATCTCTCAAATTTTATTTGTAATTGAGAAACAAGACACTAATAGTCAATTTTTATTCTTTTGAGAGAAGAATGAACTGTAACCTTGATTATATTTAACATAGCCAGGATGTACCTTTTTAAAGCTTTTCTGAAAAAAAAATACAAAAGGAAGCTATCAAAAAGTTTTTGGAGATGTGAATCTCTATTCCACCTCCCCAAAATTCACACTGTGGGTTGAGTCAAAGTTCACTTTGGTAATGGCCACTTGCCCAACAGCGACTTGTATCACTTTCAAATATCCCTCCTCCCACTATTCTTGGGTAATATAAAGCCTGTCTTACTATTCCATTGGCACAATTATAGTTGGTTGGATGACTTTAGAAGATGCTGTAAGTCATGAGTGGGAACCCTGCCATAATGGGACATATCTCCAGACGCTTTCAGCCTTTCCCAGTTTCTGAATTAAAATGCTCCCCACCTCTCCTTAAGTGTGCAGAAAACATTACCAGGATAAAATGTACTGCCCTCACTGCCAGCCATTGCCCTAACCCTGTTGCATTTCTTCTGAGCCGCTGTCAAATGGTGCTATTCTGACTGATGACAGTGGCCTTTTATACAGGCAGAATAGTAGGAAAGGATCTGCTAATCAAGACACTGCAGCAAGAATTGAATAATTTGTTTTCAGGGCTCTGTCTGGATTTCTCTAGGCTGTCTGCACCTCTTCCCACATCACATTTGGACATTCCCCAAATTAAAAGAATGTGAAATAAAGAAACATATGGGAAGACATCAAGACAAAAATAGCCTAGAAGAGTAGGGAAGCAGACCTTGCCATGACTGTGTCAACAGCCAGGTTTCTGTGGAGCTGGAAAACTGAAACTGACTACAGTAGCTTTTAGGCAAATGCTATTTTACTTTAAGGTGGGATGGGGAGTGATTGAAAATAACAAATACAGGGATACTGGCAAATAAGTAGTGAAACTCCTTTCAACATCCTTCATTATTTTCTGGGCCCTCCAGTGAAGAAGAGAAGCAGTGGCCAAGAAGTTAAGACACTGGGCTTGTAGGCTGGAAGTTTGGCAGCCCAAGTTCGAGATCCAAGTGCCGCAGCGTAACAGTGTGAGCTCCTCTTACTTGTCCCAGCTCCTGCCAACCTAGCAGTTTGAAAGCATGTAAAAATGCAAGTAGATAAATAGGTAGCCACCTAAATGGATGGGAAAGTAACAGCATTCTGTGTGCCTCAGCATATAGTCATGCTGGCCACATGACCATGGAAGCATCTTCAGGCAACGCTGGCTCCTTGGCTATGAAATGGAGATGAGCACCACCCCCTAGAGTCAGACATGAAAGGGGAAACCTTTATAGTGAAGAAAAATAGGACGGTTCTATCTTAGGATCAAGGTATTTCAGAATACTGCTAGTGTACCTATAGTGATAATTATGAAAGGATAAGGAAAGGTTACATCCCCCTTGAAGATGTGGTGGGAAAGGAGGAACATTTTACCTGAATGTCAGAGCAGCTTATCATAACTTAAGGCTGTTTCACTCATGGACTGGAGTTGTGGTAAGTGCCTTGAGGCCAAAGATAAGACAGAAGTTGTACAAGTCATAACTAGCCCATTTTAAAGTACAAATGAAGACATGGACTTTAGCATTTCAAATAATAGAATAAAAACCAGGATAAAATAAAACATTACTGTACTAGGAAATAATAACAACCATTCTGTACTTGATTAGCCCCCAAATGAAAATTAAACCAGCATTTTGTTATAATATTCTGCCCATAAGCAAGATCAGAAGGCAATGGCAAAGATATGCTGGTTGATCCTGAACATGGAGACATGATGCTTAACAATCACAGGGAGATTTTCCTCTATAAACTCTCCTTTAAGATTTCAACGGGCTCAACTACTTATTTGAAAGGAAATGTATAGGTTGCCCAGTAGCCCTTTTGCCAGAAAAAATCAATTTTTGGAAAAAATAATTAGGGGCTTTTAATCCATTTCCTGCCGGCCTCAAGCTTCATTATTTGTGAGTTAAACCTTCGTGGGTGAAACTGCCTGCAAAAAATGTTTTGAGTTAGGAAAATGGCAGGTGGGGAAATAATTAAATGCTTTTTTTCTTGTTTCTTCCCCAGTTTTTCTGAATTCCAAAAAGTCAGGCAAACTGTGGCTATTGGGCTATCTTTAACCTTGTTTTCATGTAACACCAACTTTGGCCCCAAGCTATTGGCATTCACTACATTTTGTAGCAGTGAACTCATCTATTAATTATATGTTGTATAAAGAAGCACTTTCTTTTGTTTGTCCTCCTCTCTTCACTGCTAATTAACTTCACCAGCTGACCCCAGATTCTAGTATTATTTTGAAAGAGGAAAGAAATTTTCAGCCTATTATCTTCACACCATTTTCTGTTTTATAAACTTTAACAATGGTGTTTGGGAGCTCACCTTTAAAAAAAACACTTTTGTATACTCCTGGCAGTTTGCTTTCCTTTAGTGACTGATTATTCAAGATTTCTCAATTCATTATTCAAGAACACAGTTTCACACTGTGTGACTTAGTGATTTGTTGTTTTGAGATGTCCACAGTTATTGCAATGGCTGACAATTTAACAATTTAAGAGTTAAAAGTGAAAACAGCAAAGCCACAAATTACAAGCTCAAAGCTATAAAAAAATATAAAAAGACAAATGTTAAACCTTTTTGTACGACTCTAATGTGCTTTTCATAAATATGGCAAGAGTTTTAGATTCACACATTTCAGATTTATGAAACTGATAGGACAAAAACAAATGTTGTTTCTTCCTGCTCCAGTTGACAGGAAAAGATGTTGTAAAAGTCAGTAGAAGCTTTTAATCCAAAGGAACGATTTTGACCAGTGTGCTGTTGGAGAGATGGATGGTCTCTATTTCTGCAGGAGCAAAAAATATGGAATATCAGTACGAAAGAAGGCAGCTTATTTCATACAACATGCTACTAGCCTCAATTTCAGACTCCACTTAGGACCAAAAACAGCAACTTGTCTGAACACATATAACACAACTGGGCTTCAGTAGGAGCCATAGACTATAGGGACTGGTAAAGAGCATTTTCAGATGATGAATCTGTTAGTTTAAGTTCCCTAATTTCACAGTTAAAGCAGGATTTGAGCAGGCTGTTCTCATACACTCAGGGCTACCAGGAAGCTATAGGAAAACATGTTTGCTTCTGTAGAAGTCTGCAGTGTTTGCAGAAAGCTAACAAAAAGTAGCACCAAGGTGACTCACTTAATCAATGCTAGGCTATCCCAGTCCCTCCATTTTGACTGAAAAACAAATTCAATTTATAAGTCATAAAAGACAATTAGCTGATAGGTTTCTTCTGTCCAATACAATTGCTGACCCTACAGTTCTGTTGTTCACCTCTTTACCTAATCCTCCTCCT
>JANHZU010007552.1:22832-50646 GCA_032468055.1 Acrochordus granulatus | reverse complement strand
CAATTACTGCATTTGTCCAAGTCACTGGAATGTTTCCATTCATAGATACCCATGTAATGCATATGCTGCCCTTGGAGTAGCTTACAACATTTACATCTAATTAGTACCATGTCACTCACATTATCCAGTTTAACTTCAGTGTTCTTTGCTTTTTAAAAACACTCTCTGTATGAAGTGAGATCATGAATGTTTTCCTCTTTTGAAAATACAAAATGTAAAGACATATCTGTTTCTGCCTGTCTCTCCTCTATACATAAGTCATAGCTCATCTCATAACCTACATACATTTGGTACTGATAGAAAATACAAACCATGCATGCCATGCAAAGTATGGGAGAACTTCCTGTAATGTTAATTTAGTTCTGAAATATTTACTTACATTGTCTGGGATGAAGATGCTGTGTTCTTCTAGATGTTCCAAAACTGTAGGAGAACTTCTGGTGTTCCTCAGCATCAACTCTCCTGATTTGGGCTGCTGAAAAATGTGGTGTAGCAGCTTCTGAAGGAACCACAGGTTTTCTACCTCTGCCTGATTGAAAAAGGCCTATAAAACTATTTAGTCCCCATCACAGACCAAGCAGAATTTCCTAAGCTTCTTTTTACTCTGCTTTCTCTCACTCAAATGCCTATGTCTTTTGAGGATTTTACAGGGAATAAAAGTAGTATGCATTCCTTTATGATTAAAACTTCAATTAACATTTTGCTCCAAACTAAAATATAGTTTGTTTGGTTTGGGGTGCAGGGAATTGTGTTGACCTAATTAGTGTGTGTGTGTAGTTGATTATTTACAACATAGGATAATTTGCAAAATTAGCCAGTTGGTTATTTGTTAAACTATGATTAGAGATAGTATTTAAATCTAGTAACTGGTTGAGGAGGAACAGATATTTTTAAATTTCCCAGATGTCTTTGTTCAGCATGGACAGCAGAGCAGTTCAAGAACATTAAGTAATTAAAGCTTACATGTTAAACTGAAATATGTGTTCTCCTAAATACATTATGAATCTGCAAAAAAATGGTTCAGAATCCCTCTCTCTCCAGTCAGCTCCTAAAGAGAGCTAAGGTCCTCACAAAACATTTCAGGGAAGAATGCATGTTGACAGGTGTCTGGCTGCTTACAGATAGTCCTTGATTTACAATCATAATCTCCATTGCTAAACAAGGCAGGTTGTTAAGTGAGTTGCACCCAATTTTACAACCTTTTTTGCCATGGCTGTTAAGCAAATCACTGCAATTGTTAAGTACATCATGTGGTTGTTAAATGAATCCAGTTTCCACCATTGCTTGTCATATGCTGGCTGGGAAGGTCACAAATATAAATCCCACGACTGCAGGACACTGCAGCCATTGTCAATACATGTTGGTTGCTAACACCTGAGTTTTGATTATATGACCATGGGGATGCTGCAGTGGTTCTAAGTGCAAAAGCCAGTTGTAAGCCATTTTTTTCAGTCCTGTTGTACAGTCTCTAAATACAAGTTGAGAATTGCCTGTATTTGATCACACTCCTATTTCTCCTGTCAGTTTCCATATGCAGCTCTTCCTCCAAACAGTGCATGTTCCAGGGCCCTTAAGGATAACATGCCTTTGATCCTAAAAGTTACCATCAAAGAATGGCAGTAAATGGGCTTGATTTTCTTGATGAAGCAACAAAGTGACTCAGATTACTTACAGCTTAAACCTACTTTAAAAATACTTTAAGGTCCTTGTGAAAGAATACTATCCCAGAACCTTAAAACCGAAGAACTGCCTTATTGGTCAATTCCAAGTTTCCACTTTTCACGGTTTATTTAGAGATACAGTAGATGCTGGGCATCCAGCAGTTTTGTCAAAATGATAAAAACAGTGTTGTCTTGTTGCACTGGTTATTTCATAGATGCATGCGCTGTCATGCTGATGTAAAGCTGTTTTTGCCATTGGATCCTCCTATGTGAACTTGTGAACAGATGGTTTTTCTTCTCTAATTAGTTTTCTCTTTAGGGACAAGGGTATGCAGTGCTAATATTCAGTGCATAAAAGATGGTGCTTCAGCACAGAGACATTTAGCCACATTGGAAAGGGGAATATTCCCCTATTATGGTGATAATATTAATGGAGTGATTGAAAAGCTCTGCAAGTATCTTAAAAGAGTAGCAGTGCAAAATTCCCACCAGATTTAAGATCAATGTTTCTCAACTCTGGCTGCTTTAAGCTGTGTAGACTTCAACTCCTAGAATTCCTCAGCTGTGATGCTGGTTTTGGCCTATATGTAGAAAACAGAGCATGAAAGTAAACTGCACTTTACAACTCAATCTGCATTTACCCACAGCATGATTCAGCTGAATGTTGGAAGTTTCACATGCAGTGAGAACCATGGTTTAACATAACTAAAACAGAATTAGTAAACAGGAAGGAGTAAATGTAGTTTCTGTTCATAATGATTTACTATTTGAAATCCAAAATGTTATTTTTGTTTGTAATTGTCTTTAATTTAAAAAAAATCTAACGACTCCCTGTACAGTTTCCCTTTAGAACAATGTGGAACAATAACAACAATGGAATGATACTTTAAGTAGAGTTGAGAGTGGATGTTCTGCAAAGCATGAAACACATCATTCTATATGAAGAGCTATTGCAGTAGTGAGACATCTCAAGCTTGGTGGCTGTGCTGAAGCATTACAGTTGTCAAAACTACCTTCCGAGATGGGAATTCAGACTATTAAATATATTATACAAGCTAAAAATGGATAAGAAGTTGATAAGGCAGCATTTAGCATAATCCTTTTCAAATCTACCTGAAAGACTTAGATGGCATGCTATACAGTACTAGCTCTCTTATTTATACTTTTATTTTATTTTAAACATAAGAGTGGCTACATTCACGTGTAATGCTAAGCTAATTAACCGCAATGTATTGAATAAGCCATTGTGGTTGAGTTTCACATACTATTAGAAAATGGAAAGTGGATTTAAACAGTCTGCTAAACCAAAATAAATCCCACAAGGGGTTATGATTATGTGAACTTTCCTACTATTAAAAAGAAGAAAAGGATTTATCAAACCTACCATGGGTTCTTTTCAGGCTCCATAACAAAGATACTTGACAATGATATGGTAGAGTAGCTTGGAAAAATAACCCCTCTCCTCTAAGAACTGAAGATTGATTAAAGACATTACTATATGTTTTTCTGTTGCATTGTTGGAAAATGATTGATTGACATGGGGGCAAAGGAAGTATGCACACATTTCCCCAAACCACTTTCAATACTGTATTCTCAAAATTATATTTTGTATCTGGCCAAAGTTATTTTTAGTTGTTGCCTGTCAGCAGACGCCAATAAAATTTCATTTCAAAAGAGCGCATACGTTTCCCAGTGATTTCACTGTTTGTTTTTTTATAATGATCATGATTAATGAACATGATTTTAAATAGTAATATTGTTGCTTCTTTCCCCTATAGGTGATGAGAGCTACATCCTATTAGAAGCTGGAAAATACGAATTCCCGTTCAGTTTTCAACTTCCCCTCTAGTAAGTGATGCAGCATAAATTTAAATGTTGGGTTTTATTATAAATGTTCTTATAGAGTCTCTGAAAACATTTTAGCAACAACAGACAAATGCAAACAAAGTGGATTAGACATAGTACTCTATTCTGGCATGATCCTGATTTAATTTCAGTTTGCATTATATTAGTTTTGATTTGCATTATATTAAAAGAACTCCTGCCTATGGTAGGGGGCTGGACTAGAAAATCTCCAGGGTCCCTTCCAGCCCTGTAATTCTATCATTCTTTGAAAAAGTTTTTAAAAGCAGGTGGTGACTGCAAATCCAAAAAGTCAGACTAAGACTGTACTATAACCTTGGCTTAACAATTACAGCAAGAAGGGAGTGATGCATACAGACCTCTCCATGTAGGAAAGGCATTATAATGAAACTGTATTGGGGAAGATGCAGTAGAAATCTGCATCCAGCAAAGCTACATTCATCAATTTGAATGAAGATTAAATCTTTTGAGTCCCAACTGTATGAATAGCTGTAGTTTAAATAAACTTGAATATTTTTTGCATGGACTAGACTGATTTGAGAAATCTTGTGGGGAGAAAGAAGAAAATACAATTAGAACAATGACTCAAGCTGGCCAACTTTGCGGTGAGGAATGGCATTTTTGACCTTCTGCAATTGGCTTAGGTTGATGGATGAATCAAATAGAGAGTACATATTTTGAAATAGATCCCAAAAAGTGTTCTGGGCATCAGATGTTTCAACATTTGTGCTAGTTACAAAATAAACTATTATAGTGTTTCAGTAAAATGCATTTTTATTGATGTTTGATATACATTTTATGCAAATTATGCAAAATATATATGTACACTGAACAGTTCTCTGGCTTTAAAATTCTGTCTCCCCTTTTTTTCATCCCTAGTGGCAAGCTTTCAGCTTAAAAACTTAAAAGAGTTCAAAATAATTTTGTTGAGCCTTTATGGAGTACCAAGGAGAACAAACACCCAAACAGCCATTTGGGGTTTTGGACTTTGTCTGACTTCAAATAAGTGGTCAGTTAAACAGCATCCCAAGCAATCATAATGTACCAGAAGCTAAATTCCATTCAGCATAATATGTTCATGCATAGTCACATGGAACACATATAGCAATCTCTCATAACCTGAGAATCTCTTAAATATGCCTAGTTAGTCACAAGATCTCTTGTGGTGTTGGCAGGAAAAATGTAAACAGCATTTCAGAAGCTGTTAAGTCAGTTTCTGAAAAGAAAAATGTGCTAATTTTTTCACTTCTTTGTCTTGTGTTCAGTCCCTTGGCGACCTCTTTCACAGGGAAATATGGCAGCATTCAGTACTTTGTGAAAATAACCCTGGAAAGGGCCATAGGCCCCCATCAGATTGTGTTGAGAGAGTTTCAAGTTATCAGCCACGTTGATGTCAATTCTCCAGTTCTCCTGGTAAGAACCGAACTTAGCTGCACCATGCATACTGTCCTGGTCCTTGGTATTTTGAACAATTCCTCTGCTGATTCTTCAGTGAGTTCCTCTCTAGTTTTCCTCCATAAATAGATAGCCATAGATATGTGAACTGCAAATAGTGCTTGCTTCTCTATTGATTGCATCATAGCTTTCTGCCAAAACATGCTTCAGGAACGGTCTTTAATAGCAGTAACACAAATACTGAAATGGATTTAGTTTTATCAGAGTAGTGACATCTACAGGGCTAAATTCAAACCCTCTTCAGGAATAGTTAGCTGTGGAAAGTGATTGTAATTAGTTATTCATTGTTCATAGTGTAATTTAAGTTTGTCCATTAGGTTTTGTCTCCTTCCATGTACATGTCATTTTGCAGCCTTAAAGACATAGAAGCTAATTGTTTCAGATATTTTCAGTTATTATTTTCGTATGATGGGCTTGCTTGCTGTAAGTGTTGATCTTCTAATGTTCTAGGGAAAAGCAGAAAGTAGGTTCAGGTTAAAGTAATATGTAGTCACAACACTGAAATAAGCTCCTGTGTTGTTATTCAGGCTAAGAGTTCATTACTTGGTTTAAAAGTCATTGTTTGTGTATCTATTTGATTGTCTTGATTTTTTATTATTTATTTTTCAAATTTATATAGCTCCAATCTGACAAACAAGTGACTCTGGGTAGCATGCAACAGTTTCTATTAATTGTCTAGCAAAAGCTGGGACCTTTATAATTTTCAACCCTAATGTTTTGGGATTTTCTTCTTTAGGAATAAAATCATCAAAAACTAGAACTGGATGGTTTTGTCAATAAACTCATTGTAATGCAAGGATGCATAATGTACTAAAACCCTGAAATTACACCACTGATAATCAGTTTAGGATGATGAATTTTGGGGAGATTTTCTTCAGAATTAGAATAGAAATGAGAGTGGCCCAGTGGGTGGCTTAGGGAATTAATTTCACGCCTATGACTCAGTCTCATATGAAGGAAATGCTACAGTGAGATAATATTGGGAAAAGAGGACTACAGAGGACCTATCTAGTTCTACTGGGTCTTTTTTTTAAATGGCCCTTGATTGGCACAAAAAAGCTAAGAATTGGGAATTGCAAAAAAGTTTCCAGTGCAAAATATTTTTTAATGAATGACTACCAATAGATCTTCATGAAATTAGAAAAGCCAATGATAGTGGCAGAGAAAGTCTGAGTCATCTTGGAAACTTTCCAGCAACCACAAGTGACCAAGAAGAAAAAAGAACAGTAACATTTTAGAAAAATAAACTTCCTTTGTTTCCATTTCCACTGTATTGTTAAAAGTAATATTTTTCTACAAGGTATCCTTTTGGTTCCATTTTATTGGGAAAAAAACCAAGCTGTAAAAACCACATACTGTTTAGGAAGGTGTCAGAACCTGAATCCATTCCAACTGTAGAGAAAGTGGTACAGCATGTCTTTTCTTCCTGTGGAAGTGTTCTGGCCTCCTGTCTTCATCTTCTGAGCGCTGCAGTCCCAAACATGCAGAGTCTCAATGAGTTCTTTTTGTATTCTGCAAAAAAAAAAAAAAACATCTACTGTAGTATTGCAGTTCTTTCCAACTGTGTCCAATAATGGCATTTCAGTAATAATAACTGATATTGATTGCTAATCTGAGGTATGTAATTGCTGCATCAGAGGACAATGAGGTGGCAAGTGCTGCTGGCTCAGTTGTGTATGTGGGTTCTTCAAAAGACTGCAACCAGGAATAGTAGAGAGGATCACCTATCTTCTCCAAAAAGTGTTTGTCATTCCGAGCTTTCCTAAAGAATTGTAACAATATGCCTGATGTGAATGTTAGAATAAAAAGTAGACAAATGCTTCTTTTTGCTTCTTTCGCTTTGCATACCTCTTAAAAGTTAATTGGCACATTGGTCACAGTTGACTCTAGTCACTGGTCATTTGATGGATTCTTATTCTTGCCTCTTTTTGCAGAGTCCTGTAAGACAAACCCAAGATAAAATGGTTGGGTGCTGGATTTTCACCTCAGGTCCAGTTTCTTTGAGTGCCAAAATCGATAGGAAAGGGTATTGTAATGGTAAGTATTTGTATTCCTTTCACAGTATTATATTTGGCTTCAGAATATCCTGTGTTTGTATTGTGAATATCCTATTGTTGTGTATTAATGTATAGAAATCCTTAGTATTTAGCATAAACAGATTTAGAAACAGATCTAATAAGCCTATATATGTGTAACGAAAACATTTTAATTTCCATCATAACAAGTATATGCTTAAGGCCTAAGTGCTTTCATTTTAAATGTGTTAGAGAGAGGGACTACAACAAAAGAAAAAATAGCTAGGCAGAGCTGTCTTAAAATGCAAATGCTTTTAATCATAATAATTTACTTAGAAATGTAGAACTCTTCATGTTGCCTATTGCAGTATTAGATTTTTTTTTCCAGACTTGAATTGAATGTCACCTTTAATAACTATGTTCAGAGGCATGCTTAAGAAAACATTCTAAAAAGGAGAATATGACTTGCATAGGTACATTATAACTTGTTCCTGGATTCCTTTATTTTTCTTTAGGTGAAGTTATATCAATTTATGCCGAAATAGAAAATTGTTCCTCTCGGTTAATTGTTCCAAAAGCTGCCATATTCCAATTACAGACTTACATAGTTAGAGGGAAAGTGAAGACTTTTCGTCAAATGGTTGCCAACGTGCGAGGAAACCATGTTGCCTCAGGAAGCACAGATACCTGGAATGGCAAAACTTTGAAAATTCCACCTGTCACTCCTTCAATTCTTGACTGCTGTATTATCAGAGTTGAATATTCCTTAGCTGTGAGTATGGTTTTCATCCAATTAAATCAGTCTTGATCAATAGATCGTAATGCAAGAGGCAACACCCAGATGTTTTTGTTTAGACTTGGAATTTTAGAAGAATGGGGCTAGATGTACTTGTAGGAGACTGTTAGAAGATTGCAGAGTTTTAGACTAGCTGTAACCTTGAAAAATATTCCATTATCAATTTTCATGCTGTTGCCAAGGTATGTCCATGAAGTCACCAGGAGCTTAACTCAGAAGAGATTTATCATTAAAATGCAACTAAATAGCATAGGGAGAGAAAGATGTTCCTCTGAAACAGACCACAAAGCTCAGGATATCACTTTGGAGAAGGGATTCCTGTTGCAAAACTCTTAATCTTTACCCAGAATTATGTTATTTGTGGGAAATTCTTGACTTTGCAACTTGGAAAATTACAAATTGGATTCTCCTCTGGCAAATTGTTTAAAATTTCTTCTCTCTTGTCATAGGTGTATGTTCATATTCCTGGTACCAAAAAGTTGATGGTTGAGCTGCCTTTGGTCATTGGCACAATTCCATGTACTGCTTTTTCCAGCAACAACTCAAGCCTTGTCAATCAGTTTGCTATGGATATGAGGTGGCTGGCTCAGACACTGCCAGATCATCCAGAAGGTACACTTCTGGGCTTTATTTTTCTCATCCTAAGATTTTAGTTTCAGGGAAAGACCAATATTGAAAAAGCTGCAGAAGGAAAGTTGATATAATGAGAGAAATGTTTGACTTGGACTGGAGAGAATGGAACTGATAAAAAATCAATTTATCTATAAGAGCTTTTCTGCAGTCCTAGATCAGTTGCTGTTTTCCACTCAAATCTTAAAGGATGACTGTTGAAATGTAATGCCAAGTTTTCTAAGCAGGTCTTTGAGATTGGACAAGACATTTTAATTTTTAATTTAATTTACATATGCTGCCAATCTCTTTTATTACTAGTTGGATAAAATTGATATCAAGAGCAAGTACTTGTTCTATTTCCTGCGTAAATATCAAGTTCTTTAAAATTACATAAAATATATCCTCATTTATAAATGTGGTTTCCGTTATTAGATTTGTACCATTGCTTAAAATATGGAGATAAATTATCAGTAGAAAACCTTATTTAAGACAATTTTTTAAAGTAGGGTTTTCTCTCTGTAATTTTAATTGGTCTTGATTATAAATCATTCATCTAAGAATGGATAGTCCCTTCTTTGTATTCAAGCACTGTTTAAGTGGTTGATGTTACATTAAAATTAACATGGCTGTATTTTGGATTATCTGTCATCATAGTTAACAGCTTAGGAACTGATTTATGTGCAGAAGAAAATCACCATAGTGTGATTTACTTGATTGAGGTAAAGAGTTATATGTACGTGGACATGTGTTTGTTTCCTAGCACCACCCAATTATGCTGATGTAGTATCTGAGGAAGAATACGCAAGGCATGTTACTGTTTATCCACATCCAGCTGATTGCGAAGAGCAGCTGCGTTGTCCTATGCTTGTCTACATACAGGAATTCCAATTTCAGCCTCCTCCCCTCTATTCAGAGGTAATTTAACATGCTTGAGTCCAGTCTTTAAATCTCCTCAATATGTTTATGTGAATTCATGAATCCAAGCAATAAATACTTTATTTTTCTGTGCAGGTTGACCCATATCCTATTGAGCTGGAAGACAATCAGTCAGTTTCATTCGTGGGTTAAGAATGATCCAAAAAAGCTTCGTCTTGACTAGATAGAACACCATGATTTGGTTTTTCTACTGCCTCTGCTTGCAGCAAAGCTTTTTTTCTTTTCAGTAAAGCAGCATTTCTGCTTAAAGGGGAGCAGATATCAGAAGACGTAAGTCAAAACAAGTCGTAACAAGAGGGATATGGAAAAACGTGTTGTGGAGTCCTTGGCCCAGAAGAAGCCTGAACATCATTTGATACTTGGCCATACTGCAATAGAAAGAAAGTTCAGGTTGTGGTGAATCTTCTCATTAGTGTCAGGATATTCCATAGAGCAGTAAGGCACCAGCTACAGAAAGTTTGCCTTGGGGAATACAAATATTTGCATCTGTATCCAGATACAAGGATTTCTGCTTGACAGTTTCATTCCCTCTCAAGATTATGTGAGATTTTGACTCCAGTAATCTCCAAAGATTTTTTTTCTGTTAAGCAAACAGAACTATCATTTCTAACATTAATCATGGAGCAATACCTTAACATTTTTACTGAGTGATATTAAATATATTCTATACAACATTGTATAGATGGAAGCTTGATATCACTACCAACCTTGGAAATTGTGATTTAGGGGTAAGGCTTGATTACAAGAGTTGCTTTGCTCTACTTCAGGTTGTTAGGCTTTTTTCTTTTGCTTCTTCAGCAACATATCATGATTTGGCAAGGGGCCAGGGCAGCCAAATAAGTTTTTAGCAACTTGAGATGCTTTGGCACTTAATATCAGCTAGGCTGAACCTAACAAGGATGCTTTTGCACACTGTAAAAACTTGCATAAAGAGTGATGAAATTCTAGAGGACTATATACATGGAATGATAAAGATCCTGGTAAAAAAAAAATCCTCCCTCCTTCCTGAGACCAAAAGTGTTTTCCACTGAGTTCAGTTCGCTTTTCTTAGGATTAACAAAATGCAAATAGAGAGTATTATTAACAGACCCATATAACTTTCTGTGAAGTTGGAAGAAGTATCGATACTGTGATAAGTGGATTTAAGATTTAGGATCAAATTTTTATTGTGGTGCAATTATTTTTTAATTTGTTTCTCAGGTCAATGTGCTTTGCTCTAAGGGTAAAGTCTTATCTTGTTTCTTAATTTCCAGGAAATTCTGTACTGTAACCTTTTAGCTTTTGCACTACAACTCACATGCAGAAATATTGCCTGAGTTTCCTTCCATAAACTTGGTGAACACTAAAATCAGTAGTTCTGAATCGGGAGAAATGCCTATTTCCTTTGTTGGTAGACCACATTGGCAATCTGCACTTCTGCCATGCCTTTTGGAAGTATTGGATTTGTCAGAGTACTCTGAAACTCTAATGTTGCACATTTTAAAATGGTTTGATTAGATACAATTCAGTGGATATAGAGATCAAGGACAGGCAACTTGCAAGCCTTCTCCCATGCTGTTCCCGGGTTACAGAATTATCAGTAAAGGGTGCCTTGCCCCCTACTTCCTGCTCGTTTTGAGGCAGGAAGCTCAGAAAATCTCCAGACTCATCTCCCAAGAGCTAGGGGAAAAAAACAAGAATAATCCAGATTCCAACCATTCCTCAGTATTTCCTTGCCTTCTGTGAACCTCCCTATCCAAAACCAAATTAAGGGCATTCTCTGGCCCCTGGAAGTTGCCCGCCCTGATGTAGCATGATGGAATTAATTCTTAGGGATAATTGTCGGGTAAGGGACCAGAGAACATATTTTTCACATGCAGTGGCATCCTGCTTTCAATCCAGCATTAGATAAGGGAAAAATAAATCAGAATTTCTTAATGTGTATCCATAAATGTGAATCCCTCCTGTTATAATGTGAGAAGAAATCTCATTTTATCACAGAATAGTAATTATCTTCTTATGATGATTTAAGATTTCAGACAATAGCATCCATTGGGGGATCAAAATCTGCAAGATGATGGGTGTGACCTCACCATTCACATCCCATCCTTTATGCATGTGCCTCTACATTGCATGCCCAGATTTAAGGGCAGACCTGGATTGTGGCATAGCAAATGTCCTCTTGCAAATTTTGACAAACCTACCCCCATCCCATGGACATCTGGTTGTAATCTGAATCCTAAAGAGAAGAGCTTCATTCTGGCCTTTGTGTAATGACTCATTTTGCCTGTTAAGTGCTATCCTTTCATGACATTTGAAGAATGGAAAGGAGAGAGGGACTCTACAGCAGTGTTTCTGAAGTGTGGCAAGTTTAAGTTGGCTTGCTGGCTGGGGAATTCTGGGAGTTGAAGTCCACACAACTTAAAGCAGCCAGAGTTGAGAAACACTGCTCCAGATTATGCAGTGGTTCACCACCACAAGCTTATTTCCTGCCAAAAATGAAGCCTGGTATTCTGTTTAAAGAGCAGTCCTCTGGGATAGGAGAGCCAAGTTGGTTAGAAATGATTCTCTGCCCCTATTAGATAATTTTTGCTAAACTTAATCCCACCCTTCAGGCTTACTTTTGAACTGCTGATGACTAAGTAGGGATTTCTTTTCCCCCTAAAAGGGGGAAATACTTTGAAGGGGAATAGCCTTCTTTTCCTGCAGGATGTCAAAGAACATCTGGGTGATGTCTTCCTTTCTGGAATTGCATTTGTATACAATTTACATTTACAAAATGCTGCAAATGGACTTGCTGATTTGTTAACATTCCTAAGAGGATCAAAAAAATGCACTTCAAATCTGGCTCTTGGCTCTGTTTTTATGTCTTTGAAAGACAATCCAAGAGTGGAAACCTGAATGAAAATCTTTAATGTATCACCAGTGCCTTTTTAAAAGAAATGAAATGCCTTTTGTTTTGCTTTTCAAATCACTGCAAAGGAAAAGTTTCCTGATTAAACCCTGTTCTATTTCTTGAAGAGCAATAATACAGTGGTACAAAGTGCTTGTCCTAAAAAGTGGTTATTATTTGGTGCTTTCAGGGGCTGATTAGGATATTAGTGACAGCTGGCTGTTGGTATTATGAGGATCATAAGACAGAAGGATAAGATCAGCACAAATCAGGATGATGATTTTGGGATCATATATTGTGTAACAGGCAAATAAAGTGTGGCTCTATATGGTTAAAAAAAGAGGAAGGGGAAAGTATTTCTAAGCATGTTATGCCTTCCCAAGGGCCCAGTAGAAAACTGACTAAGCAAAGTTTTGCATTCTCTTCTCAGGACACATACTGCTTCTTAATGATATATATTGCACAATGATTATTCAATAATAAAGAGTATGTTTTCTTATCTTTCAATTTATGTCACAAGCAAGCAAAACAATTAAAAGTATTGTACTTTTTATTAAAATGTGACCCTTATGGTTTTCTTAACAATAAAAAAGATTGCTTTTTTGTCTTTTTTTAAAAACAATTGCACATCCAAGCATAGGATTTGTATTAGGTGGCATAACCTTTATTTTCTGCCAAACCTTTATTTTCTACTTATTATTATACTTATTATCTACTTCATCAGATGCATGGTGTTATTCTGAGTTGGCATATAGAAAGAAGGCCAAAAATAGAGTCAATGAGATTTCAGAGATATGTTATGCAGAAAGCAAGAGAACAAAAATCCCCTAAACATTCCATTAAGCTTTAAATTCAATCTTTGGATTCTAGCCCAGGAACTGTTGTGTCATTTATGACTTTGATAAATGCCAAGTTTCCCAAGACCTTATTTATGCTTTATAATTAATTTATAATTTGTCATAAGCCCTTTGGAAGTTTTCTTAGAGAGACTTAATTGAAGTTCAGTTTCCATTTTGCTTTTAGCATACACAAGTCTTAATTTTTCCACTTCTGTTAACTTTTATATGTTATTCTTCAATATATATTTTACAATGTTGTCATAGATTTTGCTTAGCTTAGTTTATTTACATTCTTAATATTACCTTTGAATATTTATTGTAACCTACCCTGTATAACTTGGTCAAAGAGCAGTGATGTGACTCTAATGCAGAATACTGTTTAAGAAAATGCATGTGATTTATTAAGTTTTCTTCTTCTGACCTCTATGCAAATTTAATCAAGCAGAACAGATGATGCATCTCAGATAAACTAAATGTTACATGATGTTATGTAAAAGGCTACAGGAAAATCCAGTAGAATATACTTAAATGTGCATTGTATAAGGAATGTTTTTTGAACTTTGGACTCTAACCAAAACTGGTAGAAAAGAAGCTATCCCCATAACCTGCAGTACATGGTACATTTCTTCATTTAAAATATTTTATTAATTTTGCCTTGACTATTAATATTTTTAATTTTCAACTGCAATTATTTCCTTAACATTTGCAATATTTTACTTATATCCCTCCTTTTTCAGCCTCATCTTACAGGCTGAAAGAGTTTTAAATCTGAACTTAGAGCTAAATCTGAACCTTTGGAGGATGTACCAACTTATATGGGAAAAAAATGCAAAGGTTTATAGAAAAAGAGCTGGTAGATAAGCCTTTTAGGAACACAGCCAAATTGAATCTAAAGCATGCAAACCACTAGAAGTTCCTTTGAGATAGAGCTGATTAAATGCATTTTTAAATATTTCTGCAAGTTTGCAAAGTACAACCAAGCATGGGAATATTCTAGTCATTGGCTGACAACAGAAAGTTTAAACAGTAAAGCACATATTCTTTGGCTGTGTCTATATATATTCTCATTAATCCAGGTCATTATTGATAGCAAAATGGCACAAAACTTCCCTTAACAAAGGTAGTGGAATCAGATATCAATTATCTCCTGTTTATAACTTTGACTCATCTCTCGAAACACCTACCACCCCATTCTGATGTGTATTGTGCTGACCCTGAGGGGCAGTACTAGTCTCTAAATCTTTATTGTTTAGCCTATAAGGCTTAGCCATATCCTGTTAGCCTGCTATGTGAAAAATTTTTCTATTTGTGTCCTTTAACTTGCTATGTTGAAAAACTTATATATTTGCCATATCTCTTTCCACTTGAAACTGAAAATGTCCCCTGGATGGGGGACCAAACGTCTGTCGTTTTATTACATCAAATAATAAAAGTCCAGTTGCTTTTTTGAGAAAGCTTTTGCAAGTTTTTTGCGATTTTGCTATATGCTTTGGCCGATCCAAAAATAACATAAAATCCCTATTGCAAAGCAGCTGTAAGGTTTTGACAGTATCTTGAATTAGCTCTTGTAGTGAACTAACATTTCTTTGCTTAGATCCATTTGAACCTGGCTGATCATGGATATTCAGTAAACCTTGATTTAGCAAAGCACAGCTTAGCAGAATGTGTGTGAATCCACCTGCTAAAAGGCAGGTTCAAAGGATGAATAAAAAAGAGCAGCTTTAGGTGAAATATTCATGGGAAAATTTAACCCAACACTCCTCAAACTACAGTTGGCTTCACATTAAGCCGCATGCCGCAATTTGATGAAGTTTGTTTTGTGAACACGCCAGTTGTAGCTGCCAACATTAAGCCAAGACTCAACATCTCAATGTCATGCCAAGTAATGGTAAAGAGTTGGCAAAGACATATGTGCTACCATTCTGTTCCCAGTCACATGAAACTAGATAACTCAGGTAAAAGTTTACCTGAGGCCATTTATACTGTGCAAACCCTGAGCAGTCACTTTTGTCTATCTGTGGAAAACATGATTTGAAATTTATACCAAACCTTGGTGTTGAAACCTTTTTTTGCACAAAAAAGGCACCTGCTATGGGTTTGCGCACTCAGTGAATTCTTGAGTGGGACAGCAGTTGCTAACCATGCACAGTACAGTGGTTTCATATGTTTTCGAACAAGGCACTCTGTGAATATTTTGGACTCGGTTTTCTTGACAGTTGAACTAGACTTGGGATGCTCGAGCAATCTGTACCATGCAGTTCCGGGACTGAGCGAACAAGTGACTTCCCTGTCATTACAGAACTTTTGCAGATCCAGCCATGGTGAAGTGTGATGGAAGTTGTAGTTCAGCAACACCAGGAGTATCACAAGTCCCTCCAATGATGGTGCACACGACATTGTTAGGCAAAGCATTCATTTAGAATACAGCACAGGCTACATTTTATTAATTTATAAATCAGCAGATTATTCAGTGCACCTGCTGATATAGGACTGTTTTTCAAACTCAGGTCTGAAGAATAGTCAACAAGGACACAAGCCCATTAGGCACCATGGCTTCTTTCTCAAAAACATACTCAGGAGGTCTCTGTACACAGCCATTTATTTACCCTATTTCAGCTCTGCCTAATTGTCTGTTTGGCAGATATTGCTCCTGTGTTGCACTTAATGCACTTTCAAAAAACAACAAAACACAGATGTGTGGAGTGTAGCAATCCAAACATTGATTTTAATGGTAGGAAACCCTGGTATGCTTTAGAACTAAACACTGGAATGACAAGGAAGGAGAGAGACCTTTGCTAACTTGAGAAGAGAACCTGCCACTTTTGCCAAGAAAACCCCACATTTGTTCCTGGGAGGTGGGAGGGAGAAAAAGAGGCGAAGCAGATATCCCTCTACTCAGCTGTCTATGGTAATCCACCACAAAAAGATTTAAAAGGCGGCTAGCTATCCAAGAAAAACATGATTCCGATAGAGTGGAAGAGAATCCCTGCAGCTCGGGGTTGAACAGTCGAATCCTTGGTGCTCCCTGAGCTTGGTTGGTTGCTTGCAGATGCTTCATGACCCAACTAGGTAACATCATCAGTGTTCTGATGACAGCCTAATGGGGCATTGACGATGTTACCTAGTTGGGTCATGAAACGTCTGTAAGCAAACAACCAAACAGAGAGCAGCAAGGACTCTACAAAAATGTGGTGGCTTTTGGCCCGCTCTGCTGTAGCTCTTTCCCCTCCGTCAGCCAAGTTCAAGAAGTGTGATGAGTCCTAACTGGGACTGGTAGATTCTCCCTGCTCTAAGTTATTACTCCTGTGAAAGTCGAGCTCTGAAGAAGAATTGTGGCTTTCCAGATAATTATTAAATTGCAATCAGCAGAATCAGTGTTGAGGAATGCTGGCAGTTGTTATTCCACAGCTTCTGGAGGGGCTTCCTATCCCTTCTGTAGTCTTCTCTAATCTGGGGTTTTCCAGATGGGCTGAGCTTTATTTCTATCCAGCTGGCAGTGGTGAGAGAGATTAGAATTTCAACATCCGGAGAGCTCTCACGATTGTCAACGATTCATCAGAGCCACTGTCATTGAAATTTTTTTTTAACATTCTAGAGAACAATCAAACACAATCAGTTGCAGTAGCAAACTATGGGTCTGTCCATAACTCCATTTTGTGCTTGGGAGACAATATATTTAGGATCAGCAAATCTAGTGCCAAGCTTCAAGTTTGTAAAAATAGAAAAATATGATTACAAATCGAAGAAAAAAGCAGAAGGAAAATGTGACTGGTGCTGAAGTCCTCTCTGACTATATTCACAATCTTAATATGGGAATAGTCAGCAATAAATAAAAAGATGTAAACTTTGTCAGAAGGAAGAAACCAGCAAATGATTTTTGAGTCCCACTCAGCTTTTGACAATATAAGATGCAAAGATCAGAAACTCTTTGTAATGCTTCCAAATGACTTCTGTGAACTCCCAATACACCCTCCAAAGTAAACATTTTTAGAAGGAAAAAATAATCTGGCAAGGAATCTCATTGGCTTTCAGCATTCATGCATGAAACTCTTCAAGGACCTGGGCCTTTTCATGAAAGCACACGAAACTTACCTTAGTACTCAAAAACATTGCCAGCTCTTCTTTAGCCAACCATCTCTTCTAAGTTCTCAACCAGTTTGCAATATGGGCTTCGTGCCAACTTCCTAACAAAATGAATATATCTTTGGCTCCAAAATTACATTATCATGTGACTGTTTGCTCAAGAAACAAGAACATTTCTTTGCAAGGAACATGAAATCATTGCAAGGAGCCCGAACTGTGGTTTTAATTGAAAAGTTTTTCTTTGGGCTAATGCACAGAAGTGCCATATTCCATCAGGTTTAAGGGATGAGTTCGGTTTACAAAAGCCTTGTCCTGACGATAGGCTTCTACACTCACAGATTAAAAAGTTGCCAAAGGCAGTTGGGGTCCACAAATTAGGACAGGTTTCACCTCTTCAGTTGCCCAGCAATTGACATCTATTATTGTGCAGTGCAAGTTTTATGTCAAGCCACTGTGAACCCTTCTCTTCAGGAACCAGACCAATCCTTTTCACAGCTCAACCTTCCACCCTAGCTTGAGGGGCTTCACAACCCTCTGAAGAAATAAAAGAGCAGGGGTCCCTTTGATCTCCAGGACTACGATCCAAAAAAGGCATGCATCCATGGTCCCATCAAACAGCAACTTTTAAGGGAGGGAACCTGAAATGCATCCATTTTATCTAATGATGGGCAGATACTCACAGCCAGTCCCACAAGTAACCTGGCCTTGTGCCATTCGGGGCTTTAAAGGTGATAACCAGCATTTTGAATTGCCCTTGGAAAATAACTGGAAGCCGGTGAAGTTCACAAAGCAGTGGTGTTACTCGGATAAACTAAGGGACACCCAATAGCATGCATGCCACTGCATGTTGGGCCAGTTGCAGCTTCCAGATAGTCTTCAAGGGCAGCCCCCTGTAGAGCGCACTGCAGTAATCTAAACAGGAGATTGAGTGGCCAAGAGGTAAGGGAGAACACCTTTGCCTTTTGCTGCAGCCTCCCAGTTATCACTTCAATCCCAGGAGACAGCAACCATGCAAACTCTTCCTTCATTTCCCATCAGAACATCGGCACGAAAGCCCCCCGGGAGGCAATCAAGGGGAATGCTCAAGCGCCCGGAGAGTGAGGGAATAGACGGAACTCCACAAGAAAAGTTTTGAGGAAGCGCCAGGAAGATGTTGGCCCCTCCGGCACGCAAGTGGCGTCTTTTGTCTCACTAAGCTATGCTATAAAATCTCTCCTCCCTCCCTTCATCTTTTTCCTCTTCTGGGTGTCTGTCCTCCCCCCCGCACCTTCCACCATCCCCCCCCCAAGCTTTACTCCACTTTTCTGCCTGACTTTCAACTTTCATAACCTAATCAGGCATTTTACTGGGCGAAACGTCTCTATTAAGGCTCTCATTTCTCAGTCGTGCGATACAAAACCAGGGCAATAATTGAGGCTGTGTAATTGACGCAACAGCAGAATGCAGAAAAGGGCCCCATTAGCCAGGTCACTTCATTAGCATACATTACATTCAACAAGATTGCTCTCTTCACCTCTGATTTATTAATGGGTTAATCCAGCCCTTTGCTCGCATGTAGCAAGGTTCAGCCGCCTCCCTGGGAGAATAAACAGAGTTTGCATTACTGCCAGCCAAGCGTCATTGCTGCGAAGAGGAAGCAGCCTTTCAAGCTCGTTACAATGACGCTGACTTGGTTTGCTCATCCAGCTGGGATGCAGATCTGGGGTCATTGGGACTCTGATGATGTTACCTAGTTAGGTAATGAAACGTCTGCAAGAAAACAACCAAGCGCAGAGAGCACCAAGAACCCCACAGTTTAACCCTGGATTACCGCTATTTTCTTCTATTCCAAGGATGCATATCACAAGTAAGCAGGGAACCTCCAACGTGCCAGGAAATCTTTTTTGTCTCCGATCAGGTCCAGCAGGATGGGCATGCTACAGGTCCCATCAGCCAGTCGGTGGGGTCTAGGCAATGTACCTTTTCTGGCCTCAATCCTGTTGGCCTTTCCTAAAGCCCTTAAGACGTGCTTCTGCGCCCAGGCCTGAGGACCCCAAGTATGTGAAGGGTCCCGCCTCTGGATTAATTAATTAAGGAAGCCTCTTGCAAATAACCATAAAATCAGGGAATTTGTCAGTTTGCTGGTGACAAACAACTGCACAGCTAAGTAGAAGCTGTCTTCAAGTCAGGTTGGATTCTTGATGATGGGGCCCTGCACTTTTCTTGGCAATATCATAGAAGTGGCTTGTCGTTGCTTTCTTTTCAACTTGCCTGTCTAGCCTGAATTCTTAGATATCTGGTGGTATTCATCGAGTCAGATCCTACTTGGTTTTTCAAGCTCAGCAGAGGTCAGCTAGACGTAAGACCCTTACACCAGAATTGAGACCAATGCCCCTGCTGCCCAGTACAAACACTGCTAATTTTCTGTACAGCCCTAAATGTTTTGAATTTATGGCCACTACAGCACTTCCTTCTCCCTGATGCCGTTCCCAGATGCAAGCCATCTGGGAAGGTCATGTCTTTTCTGGACACCTTTGAGCTTTAAAACAAATTCCCTTCTGAGATTAGAAGGCTAACATCTTTGGTGGCTGTGAAAACTCATTTGATAACTGGCGCTATAAGCTGCGCCCTGCATTTGTTTTCCTCCAATTCTCATTCCACGGGATGAAAGAGAATTTGCTTTCAGTATTTCAAGAAGTGAATGGAAGAGCTCTTACTTCATGAAGAAGCTAAGCAAGATGCCTGCAAATGCCGCCTCCCACTGACCTGTCATCACTCCAGCAGTTCAGAGGCTCCACAGCTGCCTGAATTTCAATTCGAGCTTCAGGGCATCATCATGTAGGAATTCACAGCTGCCACACCCTCCTTGACCTCCATCAAGATATGAAACTCTCCAAAGAACTCTCTGGCCTTTACCCCTGAGAGAGAGAGAGAGAGAGAGAGAGAGAGAGAGATTATATATATATATATAGAGAGAGAGAGAGAGAGAGAAGAGAAAAAGAGATAATTTATATATAGAGAGAGAGAGGAGAGAAAGAGGTAGGTAGGTAGGTAGGTAGGTAGGTAGATGGACGGATGGACAGACGGACGGACGGACAGAGACAGACAGACAGACAGATATCCTCCACCCTACTGGTGTTTCAAAGGGCCTTGAAGAGCATGCTCTTTGTCAGGCCTTTGGCAAGATTAAGGAAACTCCCTTTTGGATTTAGAAGGTTGCTTCCATCCAGTTTTCATCATCTTTGTTCTCTTTATTCTTCATTTTAGTCTCTTGCTTTCTTTCTCACATTTAATATTTTATTTGTAAATTGCCCGGAGCCGTATAAATTGAACAAATGACGGTCATCATTTCTTATTATCAAAAATACCTGCCAAGAGAAATTTGGAGGAAATCCTCAAGCATCCTGAGAATGAGATAGAAAAACCTCAGCCTCTTTTAAAGAGGAAGAAAGTTTTGGGCTCAGATTATTTTATTTATCATTTCTATTGTTCTGGCTGCCACCATTTTCAAGCATTTCAACTTCTTTATTGTTGCATTTTGCTCGGAACAGTCAAGAGAGGCAAGTAGCAAATAAATAAATGCAAAGAAGGTGATCAGGATCTTTAGTGACCGAAAGGAGACGCCTAGGACATAAAGATGTAACATCAATTTTCTTTTTCGCCCTAAACATCCAGTCTCTTTCATAGGCAGATGGAAACAGGAAGGAAATGACGGTTGCACGTGACCAGAAAAATTACTTGATAAATTTTTATGCTGCTGATCACACTGTCAAGCGACTTTTCTATTGGTCAGAAAAGAGAGTTTCAGAGGTTTGGCAGGACAGGACACTAAAGATTTATTTGCCAAGACATGCTATGGGAAACTTCTTAGAGGTGGAGCACCCTATTTCTTTAAAAGGTAAAAGTTTCCCCTTTCAGTCGTGTCCAGGGGGCACTGCTCATCTCAGTTTCATAGCCAGAGAGCCAGCGTTGTCCGAAGACACTTCCATGGTCATGTGGCCGGCATGACTATACACCCAGATGCACAGAACGCTGTTACCTTCCACCCAGTTAGGCAATACCTATTTATCAACTTGCATTTTGCATGCTTTCGAACCACTAGATTGGCAGGAATGGGGCAAGGAATGGGAGCTCGCCCCATTACACAGCCCTTGGGTCTCAAAATCCAGCAGTTAACCTTCTGGCCAACAAGCCCAGTGTCTTAACTGCGACACTTGGTCTAGGTAACAGGAGACACACCTGCATTTACATCTGCTTCCTGCCTTTGGCCCAATCCAATCGGCCAGTTCTTTTGTCCTTGACATGTTCTGAAAGAACAAAGCCCACCAGGCAACCCACCCATCTCCCTATCCGAAGAGGGAGACATGAATTATTAAAGAGGACCATGGAATGCCAGCAGCAGTCAATTATTTTATGCCCAGGCAAATCTGACTTCAATCCCCAGAATTCAGAGAGGGAAAGAGACTGAGTCATCCTCCCGACTCTGAATGGGTTGCCAAAGGCAAATCAAAGAAAAATATCCCAACTGGTTGTGTCTTCCTATTTTGCCAATCAAAGATTTCTTGCTGTGTTATTGTCCCTCCTCGTGGTCTTTCTCAAAGATAGACCAGCAGCTGCTCCCTATGCTAATTAATATGCATAAATTATCACATAATTAGTTGCTAGAGATAACCCTTCTTTAACAAACCCATGGAGCAGCCCACATGAGGGTATGGGCCGCCCTTTGAGTGAGCCTGTGCGAGGCTTTTATTGTTGTGCACGTGTGTTTTTAAGTTCCCCATTTCATAAAAGAAAGGGAAGAAATTTGAATAATATGCAAATAGGATGGATGTTATTAACAGGGTGCCAAGGTTTGACAGTTTATGTTATTGTGGAAATAAATGAGTTTTGACACAAATAAGTTAGAAATGCATTGATTTTTCCCCCCTTTTGAGCAAATGCCGTAATGAGACGCTACACATGGTACCTTGCATTTGGAAAGGTTTTGATGAGTATTAGAAGGAAATATAACATTGGATCAATTATTAATGGAGTTGTTAATGCATTCCAAGGTGTAATAATAATTATTTCTCTCCCAGGCAGCCCAAGCTCCCAATATTGAATACAATCATGCACACACAATCACCTCTGATGCGGATTGTTCTCCTTTGCATATTTAATCTCCCCAAATGAAAATGCACAGCAGAGAGACAAAATATTAATGCTCTGATCAAAAGCACTAGAGATCAAAACATTGCAAAAAGAAGGACTGAGCTTAACGGACACTGACAAATATTATTTGAGCATTCCTTATAATCTGTCCTTTTCTATTTTGACTCCCTGGTGAATGAAAACCCATTAGCCTGTGTGAATCTGCGTGGGTGTTCTCGGAGCCTATTTTGTACCCTGGAATGCTTGAGTAAGCCAATGCTTCTTAATGCTGGCTAGAGAGTTTCCATGAAATGTCTCTTGCCATGGCATTTTGGTCCAAAGAGAGCATAGGGTAGATGTGTCCAGTGAGCCATAACTGCCTACAGCCAAGCATCTGTTTAAAAAGATTGCCAGAAAAGTTCACCAGCTGGGGAACCCATGGTTGATCCAGTCCGTTGGTGTTGCCAGCTGTCTCTCTTTTCCATTCAGGAGAGATTGTTGGAATTTTCACTCTGGAATCCCTCAAGGAGGTCAACCAACCTGTCATGAAACGATGCTCTTATAAGCTGTACATTTCAACAGATGCCCACAACACACTGGGCATCTCAGAAGGTTTTAGAAAGAAGTCATTTTCCATCTGACTGTTTTGCATGGCTTTATAACAATCTAATCAGTGTTATTATTTGCTATGAAGGGCCATGCAATATAGGTTATGGATGACCTATAAAGAAGTGAATAATTAAACATAAAAATAAGCAAAAACAGAGTGTGTACAAACCATACAGGTCAACGTGGATTCTCTTACTGTCCTTATTTTATGAGGACCCTTCTCTCAAATTTTACAGTCCTGCCCTTGAGCTCCCATAGAAGAGCAAAGGGCTGAATACTAGTATGAAACATTCTTCCTAAAAAAGGCCCTAGTACTCAGAAGCAGAATGTTACTTCATTCTCCATCATCCTTTTCAACCTTCACACATGACAAAAGAGGGAACTCCAGTTCCTAATATTCTTTAGGCAGGGTAGCCACACAGCTAAGGATGCAGAGATAGGGAAGATTTGTTCTTCGTGGTATTTCGATGACCACTATCCTGTCCTGCTAAACAAGTGTAGATGAAAGGCTCTGATTTCCAGATATAAAATCAAGGTAGAACAACTATTTCAGAAAAACTCTTTGAAAGGACACTTTTGGAAGCTCAACAAGAAAGTGAACCAGTATTCATGAGATAGGAGCTTTCAAGAACTTCATACAAGCACCTCTGGGGAATGATAGAAATTTAACTTTGGGCTGACTACATGAAAAATAGCTGCGTGTCTCTAAGCTACAATCCCAGAATGTCCTATTATAGACTCCACTAGGCTAGACTTAAACCCAACTGGATTCAGTTTAATTCAAATACAAGTTAATTCAATGGATTTACTAGAACCAGTCCTCCATATGTTCAACAATTTCCTCCCACTGACATTTTAAAAAGTATAATTTGTTGGCATTTTCTAAAGGAACAGGGAGAGGTGATCCTATCTGGCTCAGAACCTCAACCAGATAGACCAAAGAATATTAGTCAAGCTGAGTGGTTCTGAATGTGGGCAACTTCCACACGTATGGACTTCAACCAGCCTTGCTGAAGTCCACACATCTGAAAGTTGCCAAGTTTGAGAAGCACTGGTTTAGATGGACCAAATTTTCCAACTTAACGCTAATGTGCAATTTCCATTTACCCTGGCACCTCTTAAATATCAGAATAGCTTTGACACATCAGATTACACATGCCTCCTATGTCTGCTCTCATCTTCCAAATCTGATTGGGATTTTGCTTGGCAAAGAAGCAGAATGGAATTCATCAGCTCCAGCATCCTTTTTCATTGGCTCAGCTCCAGCCCAGGTAGAGTTACCTCCTGCTCTAAAATCACTCACAGATTAACAGCTTGAAGGCATCCTATGAGTTCTTCTACCCATGCCTGGAATGCGACTACCTTCTCTGAACTGAACACCATGCCTGCAGCTTCAGGCCCTCTTTGGCTCTCATCAGACCAACAACACATTTCAGTTGCCATGCTCTTCGATTAGACGCAACCTACCCAGGGAGTAGCAGAGAGGAAATGAGTCTGATACATTTCCCCCAAGTAGGAATTGTAGTTATTCTCTTCTGCTGCATTAGACAAATGCAATGTGCTGGCTTCTAATCATGTGCATTGATGGGATTCAAGGCTCCATAAATAAAATCTGAAATGGGCCATGTAGATGCCATTTCCCCTTCTTTTTTTTACAACTGAACTGCAAAGCGTTGCCCATAACAAAAACGAAAGAAAAATGAAAGGCTAGGCGCTGTATTACAGGAGCCAACTTTCAAGAATGATTGGCGTGTCACTCTTAACAGTGCAAGGAGGAGTGTTTAAGAGCTATTTTGTGGAGGAAAGACTGTTTTTGCTAAGAAATACTTGCATCAGAGGCCGGTTTTTTTTCTCCATTTCCAACCCTCTTGAGTTTTCAGCAGTTATAAAAAGACAAAGCCAGAGGTAGAAGGGAGGGAGAGCTCTCAGCTAGTTGCTAAGTATTTTAAGCCTTTTCTATATTCTTGGGTTGCATCGCTGCAATGAACTACAGATCCCAGTGTGTGGTCCATTATACACTCACAGCGCTTTCAGATTCACTTATCCCTACAATGCAGAGTGTCTCAGAGCAAAATCCATCAGAGGCTTATTATCAGCAGAGGGGGAAAATGTGGCAGGAGAGGGAAAAAAAATCAAGTATACCAGCGTCTAATCTGCCCCTTAAGATCAGTGCCTGCTCTTTGAAAACATGAAAGCTCAACAGATGATATTATTTGGGCTGCTCAGCAGCTTTGAAAAATACAAATCTTAACAACTGGGGACACTTTGATGCCACTGGCTAAGACGGTGCAAGGAAAAAAAATATGCCACTTCTGAGAAAAGACTAGAAAATAGGACTAATTATTTGTGCATTTGAGCTTTGCATCATGATGCTAGTCCCTAATTCAGGACAATAGGGTTGGCGAGATGTATTAATTGGTTGGGGTCTGAGGATCAGCATTTTCAGAGATCCATCTGAAGATCATTAGCAAGTGGTGTGCTAAAAAAAAAAGTAAAAGCTCAACCTTTGTTTCAGTTGTGTCCAACTCTAGGATGTAAGAGTCATCTCTGTTTCATAGCCAAAGAGCCAGTGTTGTCTGAAGATGCTTCCATGGTCATGTGGCTGGCATGGCTATATGCTGAGACACATGGAATGCTGTTACCTTCCACCAATTTAGGCAGTACCTATTTATTTACTTGCATTTTGCATGCTTTCAAGCTGCTAAGTTGGCAGGAGATAGGGGGAATAAGGGAAGCTCACCCTATTACATGGTGGTGCTTGAGTCTTAACCTTCTGGCCAACAAGCCCTGCATCTTAACCAGTAGGCCACTGAACCCCAACTGAAGTGCACTGCACACAATACCAGTGGAAACTGCACAACACCTTCCCAGGCTCCATTTCAGTTGTTTCCATTTCTTCCTTATGATCCTTTGAAAGGGTTTCCCAGGGAGCAACAGTTAAACCAGAGAGTTTGGGGATCAAGATATGGTGTTGTTATTCGATACCGATAGAATTGATCCCCAAAGAAGAGGAAGGACAGTATCAATTCAATATCAAAATATCAAGAGAGCCAGTTTGGTGGAGTGGTTAAGGTGCTAGTTGGGAAATTGGGAGATGGTGAGTTCTAATCCCACTTTAGGCATGAAACCCAGCTGGATGACTTTAGGCCAGCCATTCTCTTTCTCTCTGCAACCCATTTCACAGGGTTGTTGTGGGGAAAAATAGGAGGAGGAAGGAGCATTAGGTATGTTCAACACCTTGAATTATTTATAAAGTAATAAAGGTGGGATAAAAATCTAATACATAAAAAAAATCCTTCTTGGGTCAGCTGTATTTTCTCATTTTCTCTATTTACATACTCTCTTCAAGTATAATAGAGTACCCAGAATCCAGAATCCTCCTGTTTTTTACTTTTCTTTTGAGTGAACAACCTAGGCCCAAAACAAGAGAAGCAAGTAAATAAGTAAATAAAGTAAATAAGTAAATGGTAAATAGCACAGTGCAGTGGCGGTGCAGTTAAGACGCTGGGCTTGTTGGTCGGAAGGTCAGCAGCCCAAGTTTGTGACTCAAGTGCCACTACATAACAGGGTGAGAACCCGTGACTTGCTCCAGCTCCTGCCAACATAGCAGGAGGGAAAACAAGGAGGGGAGAAATATTTTTAGACTACTAAGTTTCTGTTAATATAATAGAATATTCCAATAAGGATAGAGGTAGGATTCATCATTGGGCTTCTTGTCTGGACTACCTCAGAGGGGTATTATTAGCTTCATCCTACTACTGCTACCATCCATCCATTCAATTTCCTGCCTTTATTATTCTGATAATCAACTCAAGGTAGCTAACATACTTAATATTTTCTTCTATTTTCCTGTCTCAGCCTTTTCCTTCCTCTCATCCCATTTACTCTTCCCTCCCACATCTTCTTTGCAATTTGATTTTCATTCATTCTCTTTACATGACCAAACTATCTCCAGATACTTCTTTCAGTCTCAAATATTTATATTCAGCCTAGATTCATTCAGAATACATTCATTCTTGACACGCACTCTTATTAAGGAACCCATTTCTATTGCATTCAATTAATTTTTGTTTCCCCTGATATAGCCAACTCTTTTTGCCATGTAACAAAGAGGGCAAAAGCACACTCTTATTACATATCCATTTCTTTGTGGAAAATACTCATTCCTCATAATAGACCCCTTATTACCCTTCTACCTCATTTGCACATATTAATATTTTTTTCAACTATGTTCCCAACTGTAGTACATAGAATATTCTACAAAAATTTGTGAATTCATGTACTAGCTCTAGTAAATTAGTTATTCAGTCCATTATCTATCAGACCCAACTACCTTGGACTTTGATATGTTCAAATAACAAATCCATGCTCACTCTTATTTATATAATCAATCCAACATTCAATGGAAATTATTCAAATCCTCAGCCCCAAAAATAGCATTGTTTATATATGAAAATACATTCATGGATCTATCCAATGCATCTCTGACATCGCCATAAGTATCCCCAATAGATTTACCCCAAATACATTAAATAACTGGTGGGAGGCACATATCGTTGTCTTATTCTAAAATAAATTATTATAAAAGAGCCAATGTGGTCCTGGGCTGATTCAACAGAGGGATAGCATCAAGATCATAGG
Organism: Acrochordus granulatus; assembly: GCA_032468055.1. Lineage (NCBI taxonomy): Eukaryota > Metazoa > Chordata > Lepidosauria > Squamata > Acrochordidae > Acrochordus > Acrochordus granulatus. The sequence continues at coordinate 23,155 of JANHZU010007552.1, read as the reverse complement.
AAGCAATAGCACTACTCTATACAGCATTAGTAAGACCCCATCTGGAGTACCTCTTCCTGTTCTGATCACCGTAATAGAGAAAAGATGCTGAGGCCCTAGAAAGACTGCAACAAAGATGATCAGGGGTCTGAGGCAAAGTCCTATGAAGAAAGACTGAATGAACTAGGTATATCCAGCCTAACAAAGATTAGGCTTAGGGAAGACACGATAGTGTTTTCTAATACTTGAAAGGCTGTCATGGGGAAGATTTATTCTCCGTAGTATCTGAAGGCAGGGCAAGAAGCAATGGTTGGAAACTAGTCAGAGAGATCCAACCTGGAAAT
>JANHZU010007552.1:0-16811 GCA_032468055.1 Acrochordus granulatus | reverse complement strand
GGTGTCAAGAATATGAATGCCCAGCGTCATTTCTGCTGCCTCTAATTGAAGTCGAGATAAATGAAGTGGAAAGGCACCGTCCAATCCAATCAAAACATGAAAAAGGTATTTTGACATGTAAATTACAAACTTCCTGTGTATTTTGTCTTCCCAATTACACCCTCCCCTGTCATGTTTTTTTAAATTATATCTTAATCTCCCAGCCTCCTAATAATTATGTCATCATTCTTGGGCCCTCCAATGCTGTGTAATGGTATTTTATAGGATGTGCCATTCATTATTAACCGACTCACTTTCCTCCTTCCGTGATGCAATTTTTCACGGTGTTCGAATATGCAGCGTGTCACTTCTGCCTTTGTAAAGGTTAGTCTGGCTTCTCCTCGTGGCTCCTTGATTAAATGGCAGGAAAACAGAGTCAGCCCTGCAGACAGTGGAGACTGTCAATCATGGCCATTATTTTCAGAGGCCCCGTTCCAGAGAGGGGCTGCCTGTGGACAATGGGAATTGGGGAATCGCTTTCAAAGATAAATCTTCCATCAGTTTAGATCATTTTTTTTCTCCTTCAGGCTGGGGACAATCCATCTTTCCGACTGCTCCACTTTCTGATCTGAACTCCATTGGGTGGCTTGGAAATTCATGGCCCTGGGAGAAACCAGGATGAGTCCAAACTCACGGAGAAACTGAAGCACGACCCAAGGCAGGATTTTCAAACACAGTTGTGCTCATGTTCCCGAAATTTGGGAAGGACACACATCACTTCATGTGAAAATGTCATTTTTCTCTGTGGGTGCAAAGTGATGTATAAAAAGGGGAGGAAGATTTATTTTGCTAGTTGTTAGTATATTGTTGCATTTATTTGCTTCACTGTGTTTTTAAATTTTGCTAGCCATTGACTGAGTAAATACTGATTGATTGAAAAAGGGGAGAGAGTCAGAAACCAATAGTTTTTGCTGATATTACTTTTATCTTTCTTTTTCTCTTTTGGGTCATTAATTCTTGTAAGTATACTCAGTTTATTTTTTCCTTTTATTAATTGAAAGAGGGAGACACACACAAAGTAACAATACAAGGGAGACTTTAGTAATCAGCTTCAGATCTAAACCTCTAGTATATAAAAGTTATTTTGATGTGAGTTGCAGTGGTTCTGTTTCAATGTCATAATCAACTTCAGAGGAAAAGCTAAATAATTTATGCTTGTAATATTATATCTTCCTAAATTGTATATCCTAAATATATCCTAAATCATATTTAGAATTGATATTGCATTTTTTATTCTCAATATTCTAAGCTATTAAATAACAGAATGTTAATTATTTTTAAACCTATTATACAAATGAATGTATGGAAGCAACATAACGTACTAAGATTTATAACAACATAATTAAAAAGAGGGAGATGGAAACCATGCACACCATCTCATTAAAATGTCACTGGAATGTTTTTCTCTATAGGGAAAAGAAAAACCAATTTCCTTCTTAGCAAATTTAGGTTTTTAAAAATATATTAAGGTACAAGACAAGCAACCTGAGACCAGGTAGCAAATCAAGTTACTCATAAAAAACTTAAACATTTTGTCCTTTCAAGGCAAAGACACCAGGATCTTATAAGGATTCATAGTGTCCAATTTGCACAGCAGATCTCCTCTAAGGGCACATTCAGACAGCCTTTCTTTCCTGCTTTATTCTGTCTTAGGAAGGTTGTAAGACCAGAAAAATTGAAACAGAGCAGCAAAGAAGGCCAACCTTATCAATGGACAAAGAGAGGCCAACACTTCAGCAGCTTTGTTGAGAAGTGACAGGTGTTGGAGCACAAATAATTTCCCATCTGTTCCTTTCAAACTCTCTTCAAGTTTCAATCTGCTGCTGTCAAGTGGAGGGGTCTGTAGACTCTGCCCCATAACCAGGATTAAAGCAAAATCATCTTGACCTTTGTCTTAGGCAGATAAATGTCTAACCCTATCCCTATCCTGAGATTGAAAAGAAGTCATAGGATGAACATGACAGTCTGATCCTTGATAATAAACCTGGATTTGTTCTTCACAGTGAGGAGCAAGTGAGACTAATTTCTTTGAACAAGCATAATATTGCTTCTAGGACCATGCCCAGATAAAATATCTGTTAGATTTTCAGGTACACAAATTAAAAAGAAAAAAATGGGGCGGAAACAGTTGTTCAAACTGATTTTACCTTAATCCTTTCTGCTGAAGGTAATTTCCATGCTGCTATGTATTCTGCTCATCAATATTCTTCCCCTTCCTTTCCTATTGTATTTAAAACTTGCAATTTGCACATGTATTTGTGTATTTGCCAATTAAGGATGCATCTCATGGAGTGAAGGCTTGAAACATTTAAGCCACCAGGAAGTTACTATTCCATGAGATCAATTGTTTTAACTTTGGGCAGGACACACCTGTCCTCAGATAGGAATTAGATATCTGAACACTTGCAGCCCATAAGTTCAAAAGGATAGAGAGACTTGCTCCAAATTATCCCTCCCTAATTTTAAAACATTGCTTATGGTGAAAGACAAAATCAAAATCAACAAACAACTGGTCTAAATTCCCTCTTTTGGGTCAGGACTATGGAGAAATAAAATGAATTAACAGCTATTCAGTTGATCATCCCCTGGAGGCCCTGGAGATCATCCCCTGGAGATAAACCGTTCAATGGATTTTTAAGTCAGCTCCATCCATTTTCTACATCCATGAAAACAAAATACACACAAATCCATAAAATATATGGTTTGAACCTTTCCCATCGGGTAGGCACTACAGGGTACTGCATACTAAAACTATTAGAGCAGCTTTCTCCTCTCTGCCACTTGACTCATGCTGTATGATCATGCTACAAGACAGAGCAGAAGATAGAATTTCTAATTAACCCAGAAGTTCTGTCTAAAGTGTACACATATCTGTTAATCCCACATTTTATAACACTTCCTTTTATTGACTGCACACTTACCGAATAACTAACATTGTTAGGCATTATCTTACAATTGTTTATTGACGTTGCATGTCTAACCATGCTTGCATTTTGAGTATCTGAGTAGCCGATCATTTGCATAATTAGACTAACACTGAAAAGATCTCAGCTCTAATTTCATGTAGCAAAGACATGAAATCCTGAAAGTCTTTGGATTATTTTCCTGCTTTACCTAACTTGCAGGATACTTGAGGGGATAACATTTGAAAGGAAGGGTTTTGAGGTCCACAAAGGCCAATGCATGTGTGTTGTACCTGTTTTTTCTCAATATGTGTTGGAGGGTGGTGAAACTGGGTTCCAACTGGGGTGAAACGTGTCATAGCTGAGAATTTATCCAATCCAAATTGCCAAAGTAGATGAAAATCAAAACAGCACTAATACGGTATCCTTAAAGGACTCCAGTTGTATAGTTTTTTTCGAGGGCCACAGAGCAGGAAAGAATGAGATGTTACTTTCCAAACAACAGAATTTCAGACAGTACAATTGGCGTCTTTCCACTGTGGTCCATGAGGTCACGGAGGGTTGGACACCCCTAAGCAACTGAACAACAACAATAAAAACAACCAGATTTGGTAAAGTTGCAAAAAGGGTTCTCAAAACAATTTAGTTACACAAGCACATTACATCCATCAATGCTTGCTCAGCCTGCATGTCAGAATGGATTCTTTCAAAGCAAGAGTTTGAGGGTCTGTGGAGTGATGTGAACATCCTTATTTGTAAGGCCAGTAATCTCTGAATTACTACCTGACCTTCCAGACTGTGAAAAAAATACGAAAATCAGTTGTTGATCACACCCTTCTTTGAATCATCTTCCAAAAATGAATAAGCCATGATTTCTTACAGACATTCCAAGCACCACTGGAAATTTTAAAAACATGTTAAGATGTTTACAGAGAATTTTTATAAAATGATATGTCATTGGTACATGTCAATGGAAAAACTTTCTAAAATGTATAAAGGTTCTTCAAAACTGTGCTGGAAACGTAGCCAAACAAGAAGGAACGTTGCTCATGCTTGGCTTACTAAATTACGTATAACAATATTGAAGATTTTTAAGATTCATGCGCAATTGAAACTAGAGACTTTTCTTTTGGGATTGATAGATAAAAAGCTAGAAAAAATATGGAATGTTATTTTTATATATGGCAATTGCAGGGAGACTGTTATTAAGGTGGAAAGATTTGACTTTACTCATAATGTAAGAATGGATAGTAAAACGATGGAACTTGCCGAGATGGCTGAACTGACTGCTTTGACTATAGATAGGACATTGTCTGTTTAATGATTGAAAAAATCCTTATTGACTTTATGCAGGAAAAAAATGAAGTTATGATATCCGGTTTTGAGGATTAGAATAAAATAAAAACAATAGATTATAGAGAAATGTAAACAATGCTTTAACCGTAGAGTAAGAGGCTAACGTATTTATAATAACCGCTGTAATCCTTTTCCCCCCCTTTGCTTTCATTTCCAAACTTTGGATTTGGCATTTCATCCTTTCCTCTTGTTCATTATAAATATTCTTGTTAGTTTTATTCTGTATTTAACATTCTAATAAAACTTTACATGTAAGAAGAAAGGATTCAAACAAGGCAGCAAGAAAAGAGGAGGGTGGTTTAGAACCTGCATTACTTTGTTTTAATTTAATGCAATAAAGCCGCTCAGAAGTCTGAAAAAGGTGAAGTCTCCCGATAGGAAGCGCGGTGAATTCAGCCGATCACCATGAGCAAAACTAAGCACTTCTAACGAAACAATACCTAGATTTTTTCCACTGTAGTCTGATGAAAGAATCTTAGCAAACATACACTGTGATTTTATTTTTCTAAGCCGAGACCGTGCATTGTAGGCCAACCTTTCCAAGACGGCTGCAGCCATTGCATGGGGTTCTAACACCATCTGCTGATAAAATAAAGCCATTTCTCTATCATTTCCTCTGTTTTCTCGATAGGCTAAGCAATATTTCAAGTGAACAAAGGTTAGAAAATGAGCATTTGCAGCCGTAAGCATCTTTACCCTCAAATCTCTTTAAGTCAATATTTTTCAGTATTCGCGGACCAATCAGGAATTTTCCAGATGACTTGATGACGGAAAATTGTCTTTTTTGTTTGTTTTCTTTTAAGCCAAAAGGATAAATCATAAATAACAATCAACTTATGGTTATGGGGACTGGGTTAAATTTTAATTACAGCTTCAAGATTATGAAGTATTAGTATTTAATATGGCCACTATTTGGAATACGTTCCTAGTTTATAAAAGGGGAAATTGTGATCTTTTCTAGCTTAGATATGCTTCCAGTAGTCAAGATATCTTTCAAGAATTCCTAAATGCCTATTAGTTTTCAGTTTTTAGTGTAACAAAAATGCTTTAATCTAGGCACAAACACTCAGTCTTATAACAGCAGCTCAGCTAAGGAAATTATAGAGCCAAAAGGCATAAGATAAACTCTGCAGGGTTACACCAAAGATGCATCTAAAGGATGCCACATTCAGCCAGCAACCTTTTCTTTTCTGCCTAATTACAAAAGTCCTTTTCAAGAAAATTTGCTTTAGAAATGTTATTTGAAAGAGGGAGAAAATTACAGGGATATTCTTCTGGATATAAGACAATATTGACTATGTCTACACAATATGAACACCTGTTCATGACCTAGCAACTGTATTCATCTGGTGTATTAAGTCTGGTTAGTGTTAGCCTTGGTCTGCTTTTTGGTGGTTGAGCATGTTCAGAAAACCCTGGTTGCTTGGTTTGCTAGAGAAGGCTGGATGAGTCAGGCTTCCCAGAATCACTTGAATGCCTGGATGAACATTTTTAAGAGGAAATGGGGGATTAATTCATAGCTGATGGGATTCCAGGTCCAGCTTCAGCTAAGTCAGAAGGATCACACTGGTTCTTAGAAAGAGAACAATGTCTTCACTTCCTGCATTATTAATCAAAGATGGGATTGGTTCATCAATCTTCAGTTGTTTGGAAACTATGCTTGGAAGACTTGAGCTTGGCTAAGCATCTTATTTCTCCTAATGAATTTAGAGGGCATTAAAAACAGAGGACAAATTATTTTACACTAGGAGTTAAAAAGACAACAGAGATCCAGAGAGTTAAAAAAATGATGCTACTGCAATGCTATCTTGCCATCAATCAAGAAAAAATATATTCCTTCAGTCATATGTTAAATATGTTAAGGTCCTTTCTCTGTATAATCCTTTCCCTGGTTTAACCAATTGTTATGGTTGGCCCAATTAGTCAGATGTTTAAATTGCATTTGCCATTTTTATCCATCTACTGAGTCCTTCCCAGGGACCTGGGATAGGCAAATGTTGTTTGCTGGTGTTAAAGGTACAGTATTGTCGCAAGTTGTGAGCTGTTTGAGTAATGCTGCCTTTTTCAACTGACCAATGGCGATTTTTTTTCAATGCTGATGGTGTTCAGGTGGTGCTTCAGATGTTTTGAGACTGCATCCAAGATCCCTATTACTATTGGTACCACCTTTGCTTTCTTTTGCCACAGTCATTCTATTTCTGTTTGCAGGTCTTTGTATTTTGTGATTTTCTTCATTTTTTCTCTCTTCTATTCTGCTCTTTCCAGGTATTGCAACATCCACTATGTCTTTTAAGAATTGTTATGTCCGGAGTGCTGCTTGGCAGATGCCTCTCTATTTGAATTCTGAAGTCCCAGAGCAATTTAGCTTCTTCATTCTTCTATTATTTTATGACTCCACTGGTTCTTGCTTGCAGGGAAATGGCATTTCTTGCAGATCTTCCAGTGCACCTTTGTTGCCACTTTATCATGCCGTTGTTTGTAGTCAGTCTGTGCAATCTTCTTGTGGCAGCTAACTAGGTGGTCCACTGTTTCTTTAGCTGCTCTGCAGAGAGAGCATTGCTGTCTTCTCAATTCTGGCTTTTTATGCATTTGTTTTTAGGCTTGGGTTTGTGCAGCCACTCTGTCTCTTTTTTCAGTTTTCTTGCTCTTATTCAGCTATTTCCAGGACTTATTGTTATCTGCTTTGTCTGCTAGTTTTGTTTGTGTATGTGTGTATTCTCCATTTAATACTTTGGCTTGCCATATCTCTTTTCTATGCTTAATTTGGTCTTTCTTTCAGGCCAGTTTGGTCTCTCCAGTCTTCAAAAAACCTTCAGTGCATCTTCTTCACTGTCTTTTAGATATTTTTCCAATGTTTTTTTCCCTTCACCTCTCTGGTGTACTTGCGACATTCCAAGTCTGCCTATTTTCCTTGATAAGTAGAGTCTGTCAATGTCACTTTGTGGATGAAGGGCATGATTCATTATAATTACATTTCCATTCTTCCTATCCAGAGATTTTAGTTCTGCTCGAGTCCAGCCCACTATTCCAGTTGTGTATCTAATGACTGAAAATGCTCAGGTGTCAATTGCCTTGATGGTATTTCCTTCATGGAGTTTGGATTTTGTCACTTCTAACATTCTTCTTAACTTCGGTGTGCTTGATTTTATCAGATTGAAGGATGCCCAAGTATTTGCATTGATCTTCATCCAGATTCTTGATGCTACTTCATCATCACCATCATCATTTCCACATTTCCAAGAGAAGGCATTGTAAGAGAAATGGGAACATCAGGTTTGGGACCATGAAGTATCAAAGAAAAGAATAACTTCCATCTCAAAAATGTTATACCGTTTCTATTACGTCTTCTAAACAAAGCCACTTTTAAATGATTAACTTCTGGGTCCATTGTTCAAAAATATCCTTCAATATATGCAATATTTTGTTCCATTCTCTATTTGTAAGTTAAATTTAACTGTTGTTCTCCTTTAATTAAAATCTTTAGTTCCTTCTAAATCTCCCTAGTATCCAACTTTCAAAATCAAACCTTATCATTTTTTTTAAAAAAAGAATGCAAAACAAAAGCCATCCTTTCCCAAGGGAAGGAGTCTTACAACTAATTCCAAAATTTTATTTCAAATACATTTGAACCCTTAGTCCATTTGTAACTATCCTCTAAACCCACCAGAGACAGCTATCTTGCAGTCTAACGAGGAGCAAATTCTCTAGAGCACTTGTGGGCAATCTCAAGTCCTCTCGTTGTTTTCATCATCCCAGAGAGGAATTATGAAAAGCAGCTCTATTCACTGGCTCTTCGGTTTGCCATTTCTTCCCAAGCAGTCCCATTTTTTTGATCTCTAAAGTCCCATTTTGGATTCTTTTCCAGAGTATCTTGGAAAAGCAGGACACACATGCGATAGATACTGGTCCCATTAAAAAAATAAATGAGTGCCATGGGTTTATAATACAATGTAGTCCCTGACACAACTGTGGAATTAATAGCTGGAGTTAGGATGATCATGCATTCAGAAAAAGCATGGTCACACTATCATTCCAGAGTACCTTGTTTACCTTTAAAGCCTGTGACTGCAACTCTGGCTTCCCTCTAGCAATTGAGCATCCAGAGAAATCCAACAAGTTCATGGTTTTATTAACTCATTTTTCATGATATTCTTTCAGGAAATATACAAGTCCATTCCACTGCATCTTCACTAATTGTGTGATTCTTTACCACTGCTCATTTATGTAGGTTTGCAGGGAAAATAGCATTCTCTGACCCAGAAAAGGCAACCATAAATTTCCTACTTGTTAAGCTTCCTTCTGCCTGTATTCAAAAGAAAAACCGAAGGAAAATATTGAAGAACAGGATCTAACATACAGGTAGTCCTCAATGTACAACCACAATTGGCAGAAGAATTTCCATGACTAAGCAAGGCAGCTGTGAAGTGAGTCACACCCAATTTTATGACCTTTTTGCATGTTTATTAAGTGAATCACTGCTGTTGTTAAGTGAATCATGCAACTGTAAATGAAAATCTGGTCTCCCCCATTTATTTTGCTTGTCAGAAGCCAGCTGGAAAGGTCGCAAATGGCAATCACATGATCCTGCAATGCTGCAACCGTTGTAAATACGTGCCAGGTTTTAGCTACACCTGTCTGTAAAATATTTAGTTTATTTCTTATAAAAACTTCACAATCATGCCCATCTCAAAAAGATGAGAGCTGCTACAGTATGTCCACAGCAGATTACATAGAACTGTAGAAACCCTCTTTGACCTCCTGCAGTATTCCAGAAGTCAACAGAAAAGTCAAATGCAGTACTTTTGCAAAAACACCTTGAAAGGCAGTGAAGAAGGAAACTAACAGAGATTTTGAAGACTGACAAAAAACCTGCATGGTTTAATTGTTGTAGCCCAGGAATTCCCTCCTTCCTACTTTCTTTTTTCAAATTTAATTTGCATATACAGTATCACTCAAGGCTGACCTGTAGTATGAAGTATACAGCTGCTGACACTCCAGCTCAAATTAGTAACAAGGCCCAATTAGCAATTACTAGCAAGCTTTCATTTCCTTCTGACCAGATGGCTACACTAAGTAATTTCCCCAACCCTTCCCCTTCTCTATAACGAATAAGCATTTACCATCTTTTTAATGTCTTTGACCATCTTCAAAAAAAACTCTGGCCTTGAATGACTCTTGTTGGACAATGGGAGTTCACTGACAGGTTTTTCCCCCATTAGCCCAATCAATAAAAAATAAAAACAACACACACACATAAGTAAAAGAGGCCCACACAATCATCATCATTTCTTCTTCCATTCTTGAGCCACTAAACTCAAGGGTTGGACAGAAGAAGCAATAGGCATCCCACTCAACTTCTTGAGGATGACTGTTTTTGTAAACAAGAAGAGAAAAGCAAATCTCTAATCCTTAGGACAGTAGATGCAAGACTTGAAGGATCAGGTTTAGTATTGACTTTAGTGTTTAGTATTGATTGCAACAGGTTTATTGAAGCTACAAAGGTCACAAGAATTTCTCCAACTTCCCACCAAGCACCGGTACTTCTCAGATAAGGCTAAGAGTTTTCAGAGGGGTTGGACATGCATAGTGACTCCAGACTGATCTCCCTCTTGACCCCGGGCTCCACCCTTCCTTCTCCCACAGCAGATAGGCTTAAAAATATTTGGATGACACTAGTTCAGATCTAAAAAGTCAGAAAGAGGCATGAAAAAAATAATTAATTGTGAATCTTAACTTTACAGTCCAATCTCCGGTTTTCAGGATCAGTCATAGAGAACGTATGTATAATATTTCTGGTTGATGTCTATATAATCACAGACTCAGTACCTCAAATCAATATGCCCTCATCTCCCAAAGCGGCCCCCTTATATGTCAAATAACTGTCATATTTGTTTTTATGCAGTTTCTACTTAGCCCTGCAGCCTGTGCCCACAAGTAAATTCATTCTATTAAATACTTGAAGTTTATTCTTGAATGCTGTACTGCCAGCTACCATATTAACCAAGTGGCTCAAATCCATTCCAGATACCTGCAATAGTTAATGCTTGGTGGTGTGTTTGTAATTTCCCAGATGGCCAGGAAAACCACAGAATGTGTGGATGAATCTAGAATCCACCTCCTTGTGATTTTTGTACAAAGAAGCTTCGAGTCCATTATGCTGCAAAGCTCTGCTAGAATGAAAGGAGGATCATGATCTCTCTTGACAAGTTTGGAATCAGAAAGGCAGCTTCATTTTTGGAGGTCAAGTCCAGAGTGGTGGTAATGGTGATAAAGATGCTGTTGCTAGCAATTATAACCTTATTCAAATTCTCAAGTTTCCGACCTTGTTTGAAAACAGCTTCAATGGAAGGACAGTTTTTCCTTCCTGGAAAGAGATAATTAAGAACAGCTCCTTTCTTTTCCATCAATAGGAAAGTTTTGGAACATGGCAGCCAATAGCTTTGCAACCTAATGAACTAGGAGGAGGTGGATTCTGCATTCATCCATACATTCTGTAGTTTTTCTATCCATCTGGGAAATTGCAAATACATCACTATGCATTAACTACCACATTCGGTCTCTGCAACGGATGTGAGCATTTGGTCATTATGGAGATCAAAATACTTGGAATTTGATGCAAAATGAAACATCAAAGTCATGTGTCAGCAACCCTTTGGGGCATTTTCCTTCTCCTTCTGTATTTTGTTTGGAGGAATTAGCTACCATTTTGGGTCATTAATTCTAGACGTCTGCTTTATTGATGTTTTTTTAACAGAGTTTTGGTGGTGGTTTTGTTTCCTCACAGAGAGATGTGTTAGGCACTTATGTGTGAGTTTCTATAATCAACCTTTCTCATCAGTGAATCAACAGGGAGGCTCAGCACCAACCTAATTGGGAATCATTCTGCCCTCAGCTTTTACTCTGAACTCAGCAGGGGAGGCTCGGATCATTTTTTAAATAATTGATGGAGAAAGGAAAGCCAGCTCTAAGATCACCGTCGGCAAGTTTTTAATATGCTGAAGTTCAATTCTGCAAAAGAGAAATGGAAAAAAGACACCGCAGACACACAGAGACTTTCTATTTGTCATAAAGGGGTTCTGAACAGGTGTAGAAGTTGTGTAGTAGACATAAAGCACATGTTTGTGTAGCATGTTTACACGGGTTTCTGGGGGAGTTGTCACTGTGCAAAATAATTCCATCAACACAGGGATTAGAGAAGGTGAGTTTTGAAACCAAAAGAATCCTGGAGTTATTTGGGATTAAATTAACCTCTCTGCTCAGAACTATCAATATATAAAGAGATTAAGTATCCTTCTTTTTCTGTTGCTAGCATGCAAACAAATGCTTAGAATGACCTCATAAATATTGGGCAGCTCTAGGAACCCTTGCTCCCTGATTGCTCTACTTTTCACCTCCCTCCTATTTTGTCTATAAAGTTTCTGATTTCAATCAAGCTAACGTAGATTTTTCCCCCCTGGAAGAAAACAACAAAAACTGCAAAACCTATCTAACATCTAGTCAAACTTATGGCTCCCCTTTCTGCAGAGATGCTTGGGCTATCCCTAATCATCTACTACTAGCTTTGGGATAGATGGCAACCAAAAACTGCTGGAATACAAGAATATTGGTCTAAATCGGTGTTTCTCAACCTGGGCAAGTTTATGGCTGTCTGGGGAATTCTGGGAGTTGAACTCCACACATCTTAAAGTTGCCCAGGTTGAGAAACACTGGACTAAACCATGGATAACCCATTGCATCCTGGTTCTTCTTGATGACCCTCAGAATTCCCCAGATTTCCGAAGCAAAATACCCTCTTGGGTATTTTGGGCAATTTTATGATGTGTGGACTTCAACTCCCAGAATTCCCCAGAGAGCCATGCTTTGATTTGTTTTCAAACAATATAAGAACTGAACAGATTTGTGAATCATAATTTCGGCTGAAGACAGATTCCAAAATGTAATTCTCATCTCCCTTAAGCCCAAAAAGTAGGTGGAAAATTTCATCTCTGTTCTGGTTAACCTGATCATCCAGCCTCAAGGTTGAAAAATATAAATAAAAAGGGAAGCCACATATGCCTGGTTAGAAAGAGGTCCCAAGACTTTGGTGGAAATGAATGCAAACGGTTCCAGTTAGAGCAGTGGACAGCCAGGTGAGAAGTGGAAAGCGAAGCATTCTGGATTTCTTATTAAACATGTGCACGCCGAACGCAAAGAAACCTTAGAGCCAGACAGTTACAAGTCTAAGAATCTAGTCATGCCATGTCTACTCAAAATAATTTCTGTTCAGTGCCTTGAGAACAGCATCGGCAAGCAGAGCATTACAGACTGGTACACAATGATTTGATCAAATACAGTCTCTCAGATGAAATAGCTTCCTGCAAAAATAAGAAAAAAGAAAGGTTCTGCTTTTTTCTTCAATCGCTCAGTCTGAAGGAAGCAAATTCACGGTCAACATTTCATTCACAAGAGAAGAGAATTTAAAAGAACTTCTCATGGACGTGATGGCATACGTACATGAATAGCCTGTTTTTCTCACAAATCCCCAAGGGAAAACTTAAATAAGCTTTTCAAAATTGGCTGGAGAAAGAAGGAAACAGATTGGACGAGGTGTTGTGTTTTTTTTAATCTTCTCCATGGGAAGAAAAAAAACTCTCACAACTGCTCAAAGGTCATGAGTGCTGTTGGGAGAAATCCCGTCCTAAAATCTTCCTTTGAGATTTAAGGGAGGCATGGAAAACCCTAGAGAGGGAAAAGCAGAATGCAGGAGAAGACTTCACACCAAACCTTGGCCATCTCATCACAAAGTTAATATGAAACAACCACTCTCAACCCAGGAGGCTTCCTCAAAAAATATCTTTCCCTTTAAAAGGAATTTCAATGGCTAACTCTCTTTTATCAAACTGAGAGAATTTCAAAAACAATACAGAAAATCGTTTTTCTGCCCAGGGCTATTTCACACAACCATTTTATTATAAGAATATTAAGGGAGAAAACTGCAAAGTCCCCACTTACGTGACTTCAAGTGATTGGCCCTTTGAAATATTCCTTCCTAAATGTTTCAGCTACAGCTGGAAATAATTTAACGGCCCAATTCTTCAAAAAGTTCTTTGATACAGTGCTCAAAAAGCTGTCCCTAAATGAGAATTTCCTGTGTGTGAGCTGTTTCTTGTTCAGCACAATATTTTTCACCACCACCAAAGTTTCGGACAACAGAAGTATGTAAAATGAGATTTACGCGCATCCTTTATGAACTCTGTCTGTCCAAAAATGGCACATTCTTCTTCAAAGACTTTCTGTAAAATGATCTTCCTTAAAATAAATGTTTCAACGGACTGAATGACAATCGATCGGGGGAAATGCAGAAATCCCCATGCTTGGAAACGTTCCTGCATCCCAATCAACACATTTTACAAGAGAAGAACATCAATTGTTTTTCATTCATCCTTTCTCCCCCTTGAATTATAATGATACAATTTGGAGCAAAGAATCCACCCCACCTAATTTCTATCATTTTCCTATTTTCAAAGGAAGTTCCACAATCTGAAGATCATATTTCTTCAAGATAAGATGCACAAAAAGCTGTAGTGAAGACAAAAGTGCGTGTGCAAAGCATATGCTTGTTTTTATATTTTTCCTGAAACACTGATATCATCATCTTCATCATCATATTCTATGAACAAAGAATAATTGGAGGCCACCTTGACGTCTCTTCACCATCCAAGGCCAACAAATAAGTTTTTCTTAGATGTAACATTCCGTATCTACATGACTTGGGTCTGAGAGATCTCCAGGATCAACTGGATCAACCGAATTCAAGTCAGTGTTGATCCAACTGAAATCTGTAGAAAATCTGCTAGTGGTCCATTCCTTCCTTGGCAAGGAAAGATGCTCACCAACCTGTGTTTCTTGTTGTTGCTGCACCTGCTCTTTAGAACATCCTCCCTGTGAGAAATTTGATCAGCTTCCTCTTCATCGGCTTTTCATTTGAGGAGAGGCTTTGAATTATGAAGTGCTGCTATGAATTTACTGTTTGTTTTATTGCCTGGATAGTTGTATGGATGTTTTAATATATTTGTTGCATTTCTTTATTTTCTGTGCATAAGTATTATCCAGTGGGTTTTTTAGTGTCTTTGTTGACTGAGACTCTTTCAATTGCACATGAGTAGAATCCAGTAAATAAATATTTATCTTGAGTAAATCCAACATGGGGCAGGGTTGTTTTGCCACTTATAGACAATACCATAAAATGAAGTCATCGTTAGCAGAGATGGCACAATTAAGTGCTTAATTAGGGAAAATAATGGAAGTAGCTTTGTTTCCACTTGGAAACTGCTTCTGGACGTACTACTCGAAAGAGATAAAAATGAAATTTTGACTTTGGGCTTTGATGATTAAATAGGTTGTTGTTATACAAAAATAGTAAGTACTGTCCTAGCCATTTCTATAAGTAAAAAAACCTGAAATTCTAATTCTACTATATAATTTATTGTACCAGAAAAATTGGAAACTACTGCTTTTCTTTCTTTCCTTTTCCCTCACTCTATTCCCCTTCCCCTTTTCCTTTCTTTCTTCCCATTGTTTTTATTTTCATTTGTATTTTATATCAAAAAAAAATAAAAATAAAAATGCAGTCGGAGTGAATTCAGCATCAGGTTTTGATGGAATTTTCATGTAACATCCCTCCCCCTTCCATCAAAATATTTACTTTTAAATTTCCAGCATTTATCCTTATTTATTTCTTCCACCCTTACTTTGCTCTAAGAAAGGAAAGGTGTCCATATGGAACCATCTCTCATTTTTATCCTTTATTTTTTTTTATAAACTGGAATAATGGGCAAAGAGATATTCAGCAGAAAGACACTGATTCTAAAGGAACAAGCCCTATTGAATGTCTTGTGCGCAGTCACATCTACTACCATGGGCATTTGGTACATACAACCACCGCTGTCGCCACCGCCGCCATGGTAGCCATTCTGCGAAGGCCAACCCAAAACTGTTCACCAACTTCCAGCTAAGTCTGCTGGCTAAAAAACACCAAAAAACAGAAGAAGTTAGAATCTACCCCAGCTCTGTTTCCAGAGAAGGCAAGGAAGGAGAAACGATTCCTACAGATGCACACTCAAATTAGTTGTGGGAAGTGAGGCTCCTTCGCTGTTGGCGTCTGATAAAAGAAGACAAGGTTCCTGCACCACTCAGCCGCCTGTCTTGTCCTGCCAGGGCATTCATCAAGTTAAATACCCAGAGAAACAACATCTCTGATATCTCTTCATTTGGGACTGCACTGAATGAGGTACTAGATTAGGTATGACAGTGCTGTAATACAGGTTGAGCCTTCCTGCGTGTAATTAATTGGAACCTTGCCAGCTTGACAAATTGGAATGATGAATCTATCGTGTTGGGATAAGGGAAGGGAGGGAAGGAGGGAAGGCAAAAAAAATGCATAATCAGTCAAAGATTTATAACAAAAATTTATACCAAAAATGTATCTGAAACATTATGTAGTGTAGATAGAACAATATGTAAGTAAAAGTTATATTGGGCAATGGTGGCAATAGAATATATGCAAATACACTCTCTCTGCTAAGGCTTTTATGCCCTTCTGGATTTCTTGACGGCTAGCCACTGCTTTAGTTATTGATTTATTTAATTTGGTAAATATTTATAACTTAAAAAAAACTTTCCCCTTATCTTCTTTTACCCCTTGGCATTATCCTATTTTGGGGTGTGATCTTCAATATGCCATGTAGGATGAGTACAAAATAGATTTCCCGGTTTTATCATATACTAACCACGATATCATGCTTATTTTGTAAGGTTGGCTGAGACTTTCCAGAGCTTTGCAATGATTGCCAAATGTTGCAAAATTCATCATCTTGTTTATTGTGAGCTTGCTAGGAAAGAAAAGCAAAACAAAAGGAAATTCTATGAAAAACTCCTTTTTCATATGAATTTTTTTCCACAATGTTTCCATTATCACATAGCTTAAGTTTCAACAACTTAGCGATTTGAATTGCAGGTGCATAATCTTATGGTAGTTCAGTGAATAAAGTAGCCATTCACTTTTAAATGGATATAAGTGAAGACATGTTGCCATCTTTTCATGAACAATTTCCCCATAGTGGAGTATTACTATACTGCTTTATGGAGACAGTACATCTAAATTCTATACCAAGAAGTTTCTTCTGTTTTTTCTGACATACAGTCATGCCCCATGTCCTCAATCCACAAAACTAATCCTTTCCTCTTTCATACAAAAACTCTCAAAAGTTTTTATGAGTTTTTCATTCTTGTGCTGTCACCTCTGTACTGATACAATGTTGTTGTTCAGTCGCGCAGTTGTGTCTGACTCTTCGCGACCCCATGGACTGCATTATGCCAGGCCCCCCATCTTGGACTGCCTCCTGGGGTCTTCCCAAGCTCACACCCATCACACTGACTATGCTATCTATCCATCTCCTCCTCTGCTGCCCCTTCTCCTCTTCCCTTCAATCCTTCCCAGCATCACAGTCTTTTCTAATGAGTCCTCCCTGCGCA
>JANHZU010007550.1:20565-33980 GCA_032468055.1 Acrochordus granulatus | reverse complement strand
GCCTGAGGCTATATTGTTAATTCAGTATTCGGAATCAGCTCTACCTCATGGAAAATTCAATGTATCTATTCCTTGCAGCATGAAAGTTAAAGAACACAAAGAGACACACAATGTGGAGACACCACTGAAGTTTTATTAAAAGATGTTCTCACTAACATCTTCTCTCAAAGAGGAAATAATTGAGTTTGAATGCTCCTCATCTACCTTTGATAACAACAAACGAAGAACAAATTTCACACAAGAATTTCTCAGACACCTCAACATTCAGCTGTTTCAGACCACATCAGGTATGAAAAATAAAATCTTTTAGAAGTTTGCAGTATTGTCTCCACTCGTTCTATTTGACTGACAGAACCAAAGTTAGATGCATCCACTTAATTCTTCATGTTTAAATAAAATATCTGTCCTATAGAAGTATATTTTGTTATTATTTCTTTTAATAGTTAACTCACACAGACTTGTGGTCTGCCATTTTGGAAACATACACAGGAAATTCTTGCACATAGAGAAATTTCTTCAAATACAGAATTATTTTAGTTATGCATACTAAATAATTGCATGTACTAACCGTGAGCATCTATATTTTCTATTTATGTACATGAAAACTGTAATTTAAGAAGGGAAATATAACTCAAAATAGTGTGATAGAAGTAATATTTAATGTAGACTAGGTAATATAAGTCTGGAAGTGAATGTTGGACCAAAATGGTTGTGTGTGTATGTGTGTACATTGACAGTGTTGACTCCTGGTGACTGCTTATACAAGTGCCTGAAGTTTTCATATCAAGGTTTTTCAGAAGTGGTTTGCCATTACCTCCTTCGTAGGGCTGAGAGAAAGTGACTAGCTCAAGGTCATCCAGTTGGCTTTGTGTCTAAGGTGGGACTTGAGCTCAGAGTCTCTTGGTTTCTAGCCTAATGTCTTAACCACTATACTAAATTGATTCTTTCAAAAATGGTTATTTAATATTTCTGGAGAAGAAATGGTGAATTTGAAGATTGCTGTGGTAAATGCAGAGCTGTGTGGTGGAGTGAAGAGCTGGAAAACAGACTGACTCTTCATAACTTTTCTCCAGAAAGGACAGGATTAGAGATCACCCATAAGTGCACCATATGATTGCTTCTCATGAGAAGACTGCAAGATAGCTGTTGGACATGAGAAAATAGTCATCTTACTAAAACCAAGGTTGGAGCTTTTGCATGGACAATGGGTTTGCATGCTTCCTTTTCTAGCCACATTTGGGAATTATTTGTTAACTGCTTTTCAGCTATTAGGAACTTTTGGATCAACAAACTTTACTGCACTAGTTTTCTTCAATCCCTAGTGAAATAAATTTTAAATACAAGTTTAAGGACTTAATATTATTCTTTTGGAATAAAATGGAAGGGTCTAATTAGAAATTTGATTTTGGAAAGTTACAAATGGACTAAGGGTTCAGATGGATTTGAAATAAAAATTTGAAATTAATAAAAAGAATCCTTCTATTGAGAAAATGCTTCTCCTTTGAATTCTCTTTAAAAATGATAGGATGAGACTTTGAAAGTTGTTCCAGAGGGAAACAGAATTAACTAAACATTACAATTAAAGGAGATTTAATTACTCATATACTCAAACTTGACTTACTAAAATAGAATGAAACAAAATATTTTTAACATTGGATATACTGAAGGGTTTTTTGGAAAATGGCTCCAGAAATTAATTTTAAAGTATTTATGTCAGGCCCAAGCCCCAAGATAATATAGCAAAATCCATTTGAGTCCAATCCTTTATTTGCTTACACCTAATGGATATAATTTTGCCAAACTAAAGCTATAATTATCTACCCTGATAGATATACCGTGAGGTCTAGGCTGTGGCTACCCTGAACCTCTTCCCCTCTCCCCTCTCCAGCTCAGAACTGTGTAGTGTCTTAATTTGGGCTTTTTTGTGTAATACACTACCTCCTCCCTGGGAAAATTCTGTGCTGCTAAGACTCCCCTTCATTGCTTCTCCAGGTGCATGTTCCATCACAGTCTGCCTCTATAAATAGTGTTTAAATGATATTATGGAAGAGAAGCAAATTGTATTAGACAAGACTGAGACTGATGTGAAAATGAATTTATAAATGACAAGCTACAAGAATTGTAGCTTGATATGGAAATAAATATTACACTGGATATATAACAGGAACTTGCTGTCTGGATAAATAAATGGGATATACAAAGAAGCCAGGATAGAAACCTGGATAATCTTCCTTTATTTGATTTACAAAAGTAGCTTCTAAAAATTTGAAGAATTTTATGAGAAAGGAAAAAATGAAAAGTTTTCGGACATGATTTGAAAGGTTTAAAAATCAAGATTGTTAAAAGTAAAAGGAAGGAATATAAAATTGGTTTAGTTGATCAAGGTTAAAATAGATATGTTGTTATCTCTGGTAAGCCTTAATGGACTTTTGCAGATCAGGTCTGAAACAACGAGGCCTTAAGTATTTGTTTATAAATATGGGAAGCTGAGATTATTTGTTGTATTTTAAGAGAAGGTTGTAAGTTACTAAAATTGTTTTTCCTTGTTTGGATGAAGAGGGAAATAACTTTTTAAAATATTTCTTTTTCTTTACTATTTTCCTTTCTTTCCTTTTTTGTTTTTTCTATTTTTTCTTTTCTGCACTTTTTATTTTTATTATTTTTAAATATTAAATATTTAAATACAAATATTCTTTGTATTCATTTTTATCTTTGTAACTGTAATTTTTAGTACAACCACTATTTAAAAGTTGTTTAAATAATTCTTCTACTTAGCTCTCAGGCAGTTGAATTCCAGACCATTTTCCAAGATATTTAATGTACTGTAGTATTCCAGTAGTGTGGTTATTAAGGCGTGGTTAATTTTGGTCTCCTTTCACAAGGTATCCTTTTAAAATTCAAAATAGTATATAAATATGAAAAGAAATGTCTATTTTTCTTTTCAGTATAATTACATTATTTCCATTAAACTTATTATGTAAAACCATAAATTATTCAATTTCACCATCCAGGTACATAGATTATGCTTGAGTAATTCAAAGATTTGTTATTTTTTCTCTTTAGATAATTTAAGACAATCTAATGTAATGAGCCGGTATTGCTAGTCCCGTCTTTAACCCCCGTTTGGGAATGAAGAAACATAGCTCTGACCTTGAGATTAGGGAAAGAATAAACAAACTGTTAAGGGGGATTTTGAGAAAAGGTTACTCAGTCCTGTGAAAGACAGAAATGTGGTAAAGAAACTCAAAATAACCATGCCTTGATTTTGTTATGTATAAAATGGGATACAGAAAAATTTGGGCAAGTTTTCAAGATTCCCATGTTTCTTGATTTTTGTCTGATATGGGATTAAGATAGGAGAAATATTCTGATCTTCACAGTGTTTCATCCAACTGAGCACCTAGATTTTCTCCATGACAATCTATAACTCTAATTTGGTCTTCTAGGTCTTCCAATGGTGCATCCATTATCACTGTAACTGAGTCCATTCATTGTTGCTGCTAGTTGTCTTCTCCTTCCTTCCATCTTTCCCAGCATTTCAGAGAGCTAGTCTTTGCACAATATGTCTGAAGCAAGATAATTTGAGCCTGATCATTTGTGAGAACTCTGGGTTGATTTGGTTAATGAACCATTCGTTTGTTTTCATAACTGCTTATGGTATTCTCAGGAGTCTCCAACATCAGAATTCAAAAGGATTAAGACTGTTTTTATCATGTTTATTCCAAATCCAACTTTTGCTTCCAAAAAGGAATATCATGGCTTGCATCATTCTGATTTTTGTATGTATAGACACATCATGGCATCTGAATATCTTCTTCAAGATGTTCATAACTGCTCTACCAAATGTTAGTCTGCAGAATGCCTTCATATGAATAGATTTGTAAAATCTACAATGGTTTTTTTGTCTTAATCTGGATCCTGTTTAAATGAATTTGTCTAATAGTGACATTAATTATCTGAAAAGTTCAATGATTATAAAGAAATACTGACTAATTTATCAGTACAGCATTTAATTATTATTTACACAGGGTAAATTTTTAATAATCAATTAAATGCAGCTGGGTGACTTTGGGCCAGTCACTCTATCGCAGCTCAACCCACTTCACCAGGTTGTTGTTGTGGGGAAAATAGGAGGAGGAAGGAGTATTCAATATGTTCACTGCCTTGAGTTTTTTTTAAATAATAAAGGCAAGGTATAAATCTCTCAATCGTGCTACTGCAAACCTTAATGGGAAGGTCTAAAATGTGCTACAGCTAATGGTAAGCATCAACTCAGTTGAAAAGGTAGCCCTTCCTCTGCAACGTAACAATAAACAATAAAAGAAATGGCCAGCATGCTGGCAGGTTCGATTCTCAGATCCGCATGATGAGCATAATGAGCGCTCGTCACTTGCCTCTTCCCAGCAGTTCGAAAGCATGTCACAACTAGCGAGTAGATAAATTGGGTACCACTTCGGTGGAAGCTGGCTGGCTACGGCGGGAATGGGGTAAGCCGAGCGACAAGTTGGAAGCAGACAACCCTCCTGCCGGGGGCAGAGCAGGAACTGCAGAGACACCCGGATGCAACATCACCAGCCAGCGGTGGGGCGGGGTTAGTTACACAAAATTGTATAATACTAATCTATGTAAGCCGCCAGGAATCTTTGGAAACTGGCGGCATAGAAATGTGTGTAATAAATAAATAAATAAACTGCTGACATTAACCTACAACAAACTGTAGTGCATGAGTCAAAACAGACAGGACCACCTGACATAACATCACAGAAAGAAGGATCCCTTCTACTTTCAGAAGTGAAGGAATATACTCTGATGTTAATCTGAAGATGAAAGAGAGATTAATGGAGGGCAATGTTTCCGTCCTCCAGAACCAAATGCTTGTCCATTCAGATGACGGGGAAATCAGGAGTTATGGGTAATTCTATAGTGTCTCCATGTTATTTTGAACCACTACAGGTAATCCTTGAGTTATGACCATAATGGAGCCTACCCATTATGATCATGAGTGGTGAAGGCTGTTAAGCAAGATGGCTTCGCTTAATGATCCCCACCTTGTGCTCTTCCTGATGTGGCTGTTAAACTAATGTGTGGGTTATTCAGTGGAACATGGAGTGCCTCAAGGGTGGTGGAGACCCTGGGAGGCCTAACACAGGACCAGGACCATTGCCCCAGGTTTCTCAAGGCCTCTCTTACCCTCTGAGACACTCCATACTATGCTTCCCGCCCCTTCCAATAGTCCTTGGGCCTGCTTTACCTCCCCAGGTCCCCTCAGGCATTTCTCGCTCCACACTGGGTCCCGGGAAGGGCCTCCTCCCCACCCCTGTCTCCCATCGTGCACTTACCTTTTGAAGTTCTCCAAAGTTCTGGAGCTTTCCTTCGCGCTGTGCAGACCATGTTAGGGAAGCAGAACAGAGCGGTCCATCTCTAGAAGTGGCCACCATTTTAGCACAGCCGCAAGGAATTGTGGGTACGCTGAAAATGGTAGTTACTCCTGGGAGCAGCATGAGGCCCAGGGATGCGTGACCTGACTTCTTTCCCCAACATGAGGCCTGGAGATCTTCAAATGGTAGGAGTGTGATGGGTGGCAGGAGATGGGGAGCAGGGTCAAAACCTGCGGGGACTCAGTGGTGTGGGATGGGGAGACAGAGATGGAGGGCAGCTGCAGCATCCCTGCAGTTGATCATAAGGGAGAATGACTGCGGGGGTGCTGTGACTTTGAAACAGGGTTGCAAATAGCTTTGGGGGGTTTGTTATAACTTTGAATAGCCACTAAGTGACCAGTCATTAAGCAAAGACTACCTGTAATGGATGTGTGAAAAGTTTATGTGCTTGGACTTGGTCTAATTCATTTCAGACATCTTCCCAATTTAGCTGAATTACCATTTGGATTCTGAGTTTTGGATTCAGAAAATGTTTCATAGTTTGCTATGAAATGAGAAAACTAGTTGGTGAAAGATGCATTTTCTGTTGTTTCTTCAAATATTTTTATATGTTGGGCAGGAGATTGCTAGAGGAGTCAAGGCTGTTTGATGTTTCTGGCTCTTCCACTGTATTCAAAATTGAAAAATCTCTCTCAGCGTTACATGGCCTTGCCTGATGTCTGTCAATCTGTTGGGCTTATCCTGCTCTTCTTCCACAAGTTTGTTTCTCACTGACATAAAAATGATGTGACAGCTGATTCTTTTGAAGGGATTTACTTCTGGATGTTATTTCCTCTATTTTACCACTATTTCATTTTAAAAGTAAGATGCAAAAATTTGTTCCTGTCCATTAGAATAAGAATGCATGAGATTGTGAAGGAAGGTACAGGTTGGCTTAGAATCAAGCAAGTGTTCAAAGATATGGAACTGAACATGTGAACATCTTCATTAGTGTAACAATGAAACAAGCATATATGTATTCAGAGTCATCTGCCTCGTAGTATATCAATAGTGGTATGCTGTGACTAAGAATAATTCAAGTTCATAGGGAGTGTTTAGAATGCATTGCAGTAACCCTGCTGCATATTTGGGAGGATATGTTTTATGTTTGTTATCCTCTTTTGTCTTTTTACATTATTGTTATTAATGGTGAGGTCAGGAAAATCTGTGTTATCTATATATTCAAGAAAGAAATGTTTGCTTGTTTGTTGAATTTATATGCTGCTGGATTCCTCAAGACTCTTGCCAGCTTACTAGGATAGAAAATTTAAGTACAGTAAAAATTAACCCATCCACAGTAAACTCCAAACCAGTTCACTCCATCACTACTAATCCTTCCTAATATACGGTAATATAGTCTGTTTTGATGAGGCATGGAAGTGCAAGCAGTTAAGATGCTCAGCTTGTTGGCTGGAAGGTAAGCAGCCCGAGTTCAAGACCCGGTGTTGCCGTGAAGCAAGGTGAGCTCCTGTTGTCTTCCCCAGCTCCTGCCAACCTAGCAGTGTGAAAGCATCTAAAAATGTAAGTAGATAAATAGGTACCACTTACTCTAGTGGAAAACTTATCAGTGTCTGGAAACTTTTGGTGTCTAGTCATGCCAGCCACATGACCATGGAAACATCCTCAGACAAATGTTGGCTCTTCTGCTTGGAAACAGAGATAAGCACTGCACCCTAGAATCGGTCATGAATGGTGGGATAACCTTTATCTTTTTAATTTGTTTTGAACATAGAAAAAGGTTTTCATTTAAATTTTTTTCTCCCTGATATCTTATTAGAGTGAAGGCATGTGATACATGATATAATGCTTTCAAACCATGCTCCTGTAAAATTTACAGCTTTGTCTGAAAATAATTTAAGTACATTTTTCAAATGGTTTTGAACATCTATTAATGGAATAATAAGGGCTTTATTAAGCAGATAATAAGGGTTAGTGGGATATTTTTCATTTTAATAGGGGCTTGGTGTCATCATTGTCTTTATATGAGATACAGCAAAGCATTTATTAGAGAGTATATTATTGCATGTGCGCCTCATAAAAGGAAGCAGTGGTTAGTAAAAATTGTAGATAAAAATATATGCATCCTATACATCCCTTTAACAATATAGGTATCTGCTCTCTGCTAAACATTGCATAATGCTAAACCAACATTTTATTATCAGGTAATAATTTTGTGAAAGAGAAGTTTAATTATGTATCTATTTGATTTTTATCCCACTTTTTCTTATATATATACAATTCAAGGTGGTAAGCTGACTTAATATTCTTGCCTCTTAATTACTCCACAATAACAACCCTGCAAGGTGGGTTGGGTTTAGAGAGAACTATTGGCCCAAAGTCACCCAGCTGGTTTTGCTGCTTAAAGGTAAAGGTGACCCTGCCAGTCGTGACCAACTCTAGGGTGCGATGCTCATCTCCGTTTCCAAGCCGAAGAGCCAGAGTTCATCCAAGGATGCTTTTGTGGTCATGTGGCCAGCATGACTAGATGCCAAAGGTGCACGGACACTGTTACCTTTCCCGCTGGAAGAGGCAGTACCTATTTATCTACTCGCACTTGCATGCTTTTGAACCGCTGTTTCCTGGTTTCTAGCTTAGCCATTAGTCTAAACAAATCCATGGCTTTTAGACGTGAACCAAAATTGCATATTTCATCTATAGGAAAAAGTATATATTGATTCTAGAGTAATTAATCAAGAGTTTTTTAAAAATATAATACAATTGTAAATTTTCCATTTTTCATATACATATGATGAAGTGGATTTTCTATAAAAGAAAGATTACCACAGTAATAAGGCCAAATTATTTCTTAAGGGTTTCTGCTTTTAAGTTCAGTGAGGTAAACACTATTGCTTATTGTGTCATGCTAGATAAAGTTCTTACTCTCTGCTCTAGTTATAGATTTATTTCTTTGGAAAACATAGATAATAACATTTGTGCAGTTATCTTGGCCCACAGCTTATTTTTTCATACTACTGTAAATCAAACTCAGAGTGGGTCAAGGCTATGATAATATTATAACTTTAGTTTATGTAATTGTTTTAATTCACAAGGGACCAATTCAGCAACTATTATAGGTAGTCCTCTACTTATGACTGGTTGCTTAGTGACCTTTCAAAATTACAACAGACCCCCCAAAAGCTACTTTTGAAAGTTATGGCCTTTATAGCACCTCCATAGTCATTTGACCTTACAACCAACTGCAAGGACACTGCAGCAACCCAGAAACCATCCACCCAAGAAAAATCAGGCCAGCTATATTGCATGCAAATCAGCTGCAGCTTGCAAGTCTCCAACTTCCTTCTCACCCAGCAACCCAGGAGAGATCAGGTTGGCTGCAGCTTAATACTTAGGAACTAGCAGGAGTCCACCTGCTCCAAGGCCCAGCAACACCCAACTTACCCTGCCTTTCTTTTCTTTTTTCTTTTGGAGCCTTTAAGAGCCTCTACAGCCCAGTGTTAATACAGGATCAGTTTTCTTACAGAACCATGCTATTCTGCAAACCAGTCCTATTCTCACGATCCTGTAAGTGGTTCAGTTTTTTTAAGGAGACTCCATTTGTTTGTGAAGGTTGTGGAGCTTCCTTAAAAAGGAAGCATCTTACAGGTTCACAAGAATAATACCTGCAGTCATGTGATCCTCATTTCCAACATTCTCTGACAGATTCCCACAAGTCAATGGAGAAGCCAGCAGGAAACGTTGCAAGTTGCTTAGGTAAATTATCCAAGTAACTTGTGGCCTTCCCTGCTGGCTTCTTCATTGACTCTCCCCAGTCCCTCAGTTCACTCTGAGCTAGCACTCTTATCCTTGCTGATCTGAGCTGTACCCCTGCACATCTGAGACAGCTCATGTGGCATATCTTACGCATCCCATGCACCCTTCCCAAACCCATGCAGCACTTCTTGTGCATCTTCTAGCTCCCTCCCTCACCTGGCAGTAGCCACTTAACTGCCTGCTGGCCTTAAACTTGCAATTTCTTGCCAGCTTCCTATCTGAATTTCTCCTTGTAATTTCCCATAAAAAATAAATGGGAAGCTGGCAGGAACTTGAGGAAAGGAGGGAGGGTGGAAGGAAGAAATTTTCAATTTCTTTCTCATGGGGTTTCCATTTCTATGACTGAGTTTCTTCTAACAGCTCCTGTTTACCTTTGTCAAGGTTATTTCTGCATTTCTTTACAGTAGGTGAAGCTAACTCCAACTGGATGTATCCATCTTTAAACATCATTTCCTATTTATTTGAAATAGCATGATCTGTGTTGCCTTGCTAGTTCAGAAATATCTGAAGTTATCAAAAATGCATGAGGAAATAGTAACACATTCTTGTCACACTGATCATTCTGTTGCCTGATTTTAGAGAGCTAAACATGCTGCTGTCTACTGCATTGCTAGTTGTATCTGTCAAGATGCCTTAATGTTTTTTTACATTTCTGAGACATGAAACGGTGTTAGCAGTGAAAATATAAAATCTTTACATGTTGCAACTCTTGAAATGGATATATAGCTGATGATTTACTTGAAATTTTAAAGATTAGGTTCAGTAGCTCTAGATTTGAAAGAGAAAAAGTGTCTTAGACCATGTGAGAATACAAGTAGAACATTCAGCAACTCCTTAAACCAGATTACAACTTTAGTGTAGCAAGAACAACATCATGGTTCCAGCAGTGTCTTCAAGGGCTTCCTGCCAAATGCAACATGCATATCCACCCCCTGGTTTTCCAGAACATATTTCTTCCTTTAGATCAAGAGCACTGCAGAGCCTTGTTAGATAGCTGGGTGCAGTTGCTCTTGTGAGATTCTTTTGTTTATACTAATATAAATGCATAGCCTTTATTGAGATTATATATATAAAGAGGAAGAAGCTTAAAACCCCTCTTCTCTTCTCTACCCTTTGAAGGAGAAAGGGATAGGTAGAAGTGGAAGTAGAGAAGTAGTAGTAGAGAGGTAGTAGTAGAGATAGTGATAGAGATTATACATGCGTATGACATACAGGTGGGGGAAGTTTATGAAGCAGGTGTCTAGGGTAGATCTCAGTCCCCTCAATGCATAGGAATCTCAACCAGGCTTCACATACTTAATCTTGTGTAAATAAAAAGTAGAAGAGCTTTGGCATATATATATATATTACTATATATATTACTATTTCATATAATTTCACTGAAACAAATCAGTAACTGAAAAACACATGTCTATACACTTTATGCTTTATTATTGTAAAGTAGTTGAAACCTATTCATTCTATGGATGACTTCATGGACACATCCATGTATTTTTCTTGGCACAAATAAATAATTGGTTTACCACTGCCTTCTTCCAGGATATGTTGTCAACTTCCTAGTCTAGCCTACAGTCCTGAGATTTATTGATGGTTTTCCTCTGAAATACAAACTAGATCAAACCCTGCTTCATACTTTGAGATACCCAAACTACCACTGTATTCTATGTACTCCCCATTCCTATGTTCCTTCCTTCCCAGAAATATAGCAGTTAAAATCTTTCTCAAGAAATGTAGGGGAAAAATAACCCTAACTTTGCTGACAGACAGAAGAGAGGTAACAGAATAAAAGGCAGCTAAATAGTTTTGTGTGAATATTGCAACTGATGCAATATAGTTAGATTCAGTGATTAATATTTATTTTGTAACTTCATCATTTTATGTGCTCATTATTTGCTTGAATGTAGATGAGGGGTCTTCTCAGTGAGGCTGTTAAAATTCACATTCCCAGTCCATTGAAGGTTGCTCATGACTACAACTAGTTCAATGCTGTCAACTTTGCTTATAATTATAGTTGGTTGCACGTCAGCCAGAAGTTTAGATTGGATTTGATATTTTTGTCCACCTATCGCCACCTTCCCAAGAATAGGCAGGTATTGTTTGAGAATGTTAAAGGCATTGCCATAGGATGTAAGCTGTTCCAAATAAAGCTGCCTTTTGCAATTGACTGATGGTGACATTGTCAGTGCTAATAGTGTTCAAGTGGTGCTCCAGATGTTTTGGGATTGCACCCAAGACACCTATTACTATTGGCACCACCTTTGCTTTCTTTTGCCACAGTAATTCTTATGCTATTCGCAGGTCTTTGTATTTTGTGATTGGTTCTTTCTCTTTTATTCTGCCATCTCCAGGTACTGCCATATCTACTATCCAGACTTTTTGTCTTTCTTGGGAGGTGCTTGTCTGTTTGAATTATTTCTTTTGCCACAGTTATTCTATTTTTATTCATTATTATTATGTTGCCTGATTCCCAATGATTCTTCAGTATTTAAATAAGAGTGTTCCTTGGTAATATCTAATGATGCTAGAATCAGGAGCATTTTGCACGCAAAGAATATGCTTTGCGCTTGAGATAGAGACAGTTGCCAAAATAACGCTAGTTATTGTTTCCAAGTAAAAAATAACTAGCGACTGTCATAACTTGTTTTTGTTTTGTTTTTTGACAAACCACAATATATCATATCTTGGTCAATTTGTCTTCACAATGCTGGTTCAAATGGTCAAATGACCCAAGAGGTTTTCTAAAGCATTTGCTTTGCCCAAGAAAAATCCTGTGTGACCCTCAGAAGATCTGCACTCAAATCTAATCATACTAGAGTTAGAAGTCAAATGAAGAATCAGTCCTATTGTTTTTAGAAGTTTCGATTGTATTGAATCCAAGGATGCGATCTCATAGATATACAAATGACTTCCATAAAACAATGCACTTAGAACTTTGGATTTGAGAAAAATATGAACTTGCATGAAAATGGAGTTTGTCTGCTATTCTGAAACATGCTGTTGCATAGTAGCAATTGATGAAGAAGGCTACAGGAGCATTGCAAATGGAGATTTCAATTGCAACCAGAATAATACCACTTAAGAGATTATTGAGTGCTTCAGTCCATAGCGATGCTGTGCACTGATTGTACTGTTGCATTTAGGTTGGAGGAGCCTTGGATTAGATCTCTTCTTAGCCCTTAAGCTTTCTTGGTGGTATTAGTTACAAAGCTTTCAGCTAATCACCTTCACAGAGCTTCTTCTTTGGGGAAATGAAGGTCAATGTAGGTAGTGAAGTCCTGAAACATGCCAAGGATTGTATTGCTTTGTTTATGTAACAAACATAGAAATCCCTCCAAAGGATAAACTTGGAGAAAGCTGTGTATCTTCCACTCTTGCCAGGACACCAGCTGCTTATGGCATTATGAAAATGAGCTGGTACCATCTATGCCTTATTCCTTGTTATTGCTGTACAAATGACTTTATCCAATTAAAATCTAATTTTTACTAGCTGATGGTGCCTATTATGCTGAAACAACTACTGAAGCCTCTAGAAAATTCTGAGTATTCTTAAGGCATTTCAATACAGCTCAAAAGAAAGTACTTTCTGGACTATAATGAACAGAATGTGCATGGTTTCTCAGAGGTTTTCCAAGATGAAGATTGATCCTGGCATTGATCTCTTATGTTGCAGAGTCTCACCCTGAACAACACACTTATGATGTGATGCTAGAGTTGAACAGTATAAGGAAAATGTAGGAGTTTTAATTAAAATTAAATTGAAGTATTAATCAGTGGTATCCCTTGTATCATCAAATCTCCCAATTTTCATGATCTAGCTTCAGGTCATCTCATTTTATTCATCCAGATTTGCAACTACTTTCTCTTTGGAATTTGGATTATAGAATAGGAATGCCTGGTTCAAACTTTCATTATAAATAAAATTCATGTGGGGACTTTGGACCAATATCACATTCAACTTAATCTATGCCACATGATTGTTATGAAGGTTAAATGAAGGAATGGAATCTCCCTTCCTCCATTGAAGGAAAATAGCAGATATTATTCACTGACATTTTTTATAGATGAGGAATAATACAGAGTGACTATATCCCTGTTTTAACACTAGTAAGTAAAACTTAGTTTCATATTTTGTTTAAACTATAGTGGTTGCAAATACAGTGGTGCCTCACAAGACGAGATTAATCTGTTCCAGAAGAACGCTCTTAGCGCGAAATTCTCGTATAGCGA
>JANHZU010007549.1:319125-330042 GCA_032468055.1 Acrochordus granulatus | reverse complement strand
CCAGTTGTCTGATTTTGAGTTAGTCACTCTCTCTTAGCCTTAGGAAAGAGGTAATGGCAAACTATTTCCAGAATCTTGCCAAGAAAATTAAGGGACTAGTCCAGTCTGTTGTCAAGAGTCAGTATCACTCATGGACATGCATGCACACACAATATAAATATATATATATATATATATATGTTCTGAGATTAGCTATGTTTTAGACATTCAGAATGAGAGACATAGAGAAGATAAAGAACAAATCTTTAACTATCTATTCCCTGCTGCTCCCTTGTGGTCACTAGTTAGTGCCACTAGATTTAGGCCTCTAATAGGATGGACATGATTCATAAATATAATATTTTACTATGATGTTTTCCCTATTTTTTTTAGTAGAGTTTATAATCCTGGGATTTCCTGATCCTCCTTAGCTTTCTAAGATCAAGCAAGATAGTTTTTCTACACCTGGCAACTTTAAGATGCATGGATCTCAATTCCCAGAATTTCCCAACCAGCATAAAATCCATGCAACTTAAAAGTTGTACAGGTTTGAAAAACACTCAGTGAGGGGTCGCCACTTGGATGGACAGTCAAATAAAAGGGCATTCCAATAATCTTTTTGTTTAGAAAAAATTGTAATAATAATAATAATAGCAAGGACAGTGAAGAAGATACACTAAAGCTACTATACCAAGAAGGCTTACTGAGTACTGGAAAGACTAAATTGGCATACAAGAAAGACCAAATGAAGAAGAGGCAAGACAAAGCAGATAATAACACAACCTGGCAATGGCTAAGACCAGGAAAACTGAAGAAAGAGAAAGAAGGATTAATTCTGGCTGCACAAGACCAAACGTTAAGAACGAATGCATACAAATCTAGAATTGAGAAGATAGCAGTAGACAGCAAATGCCGCCTCTGCAAAGAAGTTGTAGAAACAGTAGACCACCTAGTTAGCTGCTGCAAGAAGATTGCACAGACTGACTACAAACAACGGCATGATAAAGTAGCACCAATAGTGCACTGGAAGATCTACAAGAAACACCATTTGCCTGCAAGCAAGAAGTGGTGGGATCATAAAATAGAGAAAGTAGTTGAAAATGAAGAAGCTAAATTGCTCTGGGACTTCAGAATTCAAACAGACAGGCACCTGCCACGCAATAGTCCATACTCAACAACTGTCAATAAGAAAGACAAGAAGTCTGGGTAGTGGATGTGGCAATATCTGGAGACAGCAGAATAGAAGAGAAAAAACTGGTGAAAATCACAAAATACAAAGTCCTGCAGACAGAAGTATGAAGACTATGGTAAAAGAAAGCAAAGGTGGTACCAACAGTAATAGGTGCCTTGGGTACAATCCCAAAACAGCTGGAGCACTGCTTGAACACCATTGGCATTAACAAATTCACCATTAGTCCATTGCAAAAGGCAGCATTATGAGGAACAGCTTACATCCTGTAACAATAACTTTAATAACATAAAAACAGGTCGTTGGGAAGGATTCAATAAGTGGACAAAAGTGCCAAATTTAGTTTAAACATCTGGCTGACTGAGCGACGAACAATGAAATTATGGAAGGAATGTTATTAGAAAATTCTCCTTACTTTCACATGTCAATGCATGCCAGCGTTTGGAAGCTTTTGCTATGGCCTAGACTATCTAAAAATGAAATATTCTGTCTTTTTTTCTCAAAATGATTTCATTCATAAATTTTAATATGGCAATTATTTATTAAAGGAATGTTTCATTATGACAGTTGGCAAACTTTCACATTTTTCAGAAAGCAAGAAAATGAACAATTTTTAAAGAAAAATCAGTAAAAAAAGAGTGAATTTAATTCATTTCTTAAAATTTACAGGTAGTCTTCAACATATGATCGTAATTAAACCCAGCAAAAAATCATGAATTATAGTCACAGGTCTGCAGCTGCTGCATATGGCCATAAATGCGGGTCAACTGCTGAGCACTCCAAATGTGGTCACATGACCATGGGAGGGCAGCCATTGGAACTTTGAATCTGAGTCATAAGTTGCTTTTCATGGTGTGTTGTAACTTCAAACAGTCTCTAAGCAACCAGTCATAAGTCAAGGACCCTGTACTTAATTAACATTTTCTTAAAGCAAATCAAGAACAGACAGTTAATGAGGGATTTGTTTATAGCAGTGTTTCTCAACCTTGGCAACTTTAAGATGTATGGACTTCAACTCCCAGAGTTGAAATCCATTCTGGTCTACTGCAACTTTCCTCATCAGATGCCTTCCAGAGATGTACTTCTTAATCTCACATTGAGAATGATGCCTAGCCATGCCAAATGGAATGATGGAATAATAACTCATCAAGAAGGTCAGTCTACGGTCAGTAGGATCACAGTACAATCTTATACATGTCTACTCAGAATTAAACTTCATTTAGGCAAACCCACACAGTCATCCCCACCATGAGGTTCACCTACTAGCTGTTTACAAAGGGCATGCCCATATCCTACCACCTCTGTCTAATCAATTACCTGCAATTGAGGCAGACCAACTACAGCTTTAGATATTCTACCTTGGAAGTAAACCATTTCCCCCTCCTCCCGTCTCCAGATGCCACGTATCAGCAATAAAGGGCACACTGATGTGTCTGAAAAGGTGGCCAGAAATGGTTTGTGTCAGCCAATTTGTGGCTTTGGTTGGTTCTGCCAATTTCCTGTGGAGCTGCACCCTTTCATCTGATCTGTGACCTCTTCTTTCACTGCTCTATGCTCTGGTGAGACAGATTGGAAATCCAGCTTCCAGATACTTTTTTTTGCTTTCTTAAATGGGTTTGTCACTGGTCCCCTAGAGGGCACAAAGCCCTGAAATTGACTAGCTTGCCCTTGACTTAATCAGAAGTGTAACTAAAGCAACCTGTACCCTGTATTTTGTAATCTACCTGGCCATGAATTTCCTTTTCAATGACTACTGTTCTTCACAACCTCTCCCCAGGTAAGTTTCTTAGGGTAGTGTACAGCTCCCACACTAATCGCCACAACTAACTCTTTTCCAAACTCAATTTCTTCCACAGCACTTATCCAGCAGCTGTACAAAGGATCCCGAGATAGCAGCCAAAAGACACCAAGTCACTCTTTTCATACTACTTAGTGGCTGAACATTTGCACCATCAACCAGTTGAAACACAGTTTCAAAGAATCATTCTATAAAAGTTCAGTCCATGGATAATACAAAGGAAAACAAAATGAAGCAAATGAATTGGAATAAGCTTTCCACATGTGGATTATATTGGGTGGGCTGCAATTTCATTTTGTCGTCCAGTCACTAAGTCGTGTCCAACTCTTCACGACTCCATAGACTGCAGCGTGCCAGGCCTCCCTGTCCTCCTGCCTCTCCCAGAGTTTGCTTAAACCCACAGCCACTATGTTGACAATGCTACCTAACCACCTCATCCCCTTCCACCCTTCTCCTTTTGCCTTCAGTCTTTGCCAGCATCAGGGTCTTTTCCAGTGAATCCTCTCTTCTCATTAGGTGGCCAAAGTAATTGAGCTTCAGCTTCAGTATCTGTCCTTCCAGTGAACAGTCAGGATAGTTAATGCCCTTTTACTTAAAGTTGCAAATTAAAGCTGTATGGAAGCAGTGCAGGACACACCTGTTCAGAGTGTGCAGTAAGGCAGTATGTGGGGCAACAAGAGTTAGGGCACCATGATTTCTTCCAACTTTGGTATGGGAGCGAAACACAACAAAGTAAGTGTGGATATGTCCATAGTTCCATGCTCTCAAACACAGCTGTAAAGTATACTAGCTAGGGAGAATGGCAGCTAAAGTCTGACCTGCTAAGAATACTCCAGTTAAAGAAGCCTAGTTTAACCAGTCTCAGTAATAATGCACGGCAGCAAGGGTGAAAGCCAAGACAGGCTACTCAAGTCAGTGAATGGAATATAGGAAGCAACCAATATAAGAAGCAATAATTCATATGGATGTGTTTATATTTTGGAACCTAAATTCCAGATTTCTGAAATTCTAGAATTCTTTCCAACCACAGTACAAGTAATCTGAGTTTTGATCATAATGGAGCCTGCCCATTATGATCATAAGTTGTAATGGTTGTAAAATGGGTCGGTC
Source organism: Acrochordus granulatus (assembly GCA_032468055.1). NCBI lineage: Eukaryota > Metazoa > Chordata > Lepidosauria > Squamata > Acrochordidae > Acrochordus > Acrochordus granulatus. The sequence goes on along the minus strand of JANHZU010007549.1, from coordinate 325,966 downwards.
ATGTGAGTGACCTGATTTATGATTTTTTTTGCAGCAGCAGTTAAGTGAACTTCATGAAGCAAACCAATTGTTTCCTATGAGCACGGTTTTGCCGAAACCCCAGAAATAACTGCTAGTGTTTGGCAAATCCATTGTAAAGCACATTCACATGATCATAGAACACGACAAATGGTTGTAAATGCAGTCACGTGACCGGGGGGGGAGGTGACTGTCTGAACTTCAAATCCAGGTAGGTCATAACTTTGAACGGTTCCAAAGTGACTCCTAAGTTGAGGACTACCTGTAACAAGTTCCTTTGGAACTGACTTGGAATTGAATAGAATAGAGCCAGGAACTATTTTATGCAGGGTAAATTGCTCAGCCTTCAAAATCCTGTAATTGTTTCCATCTAAAAGCAAAGACAAAAGTTGCTTATCCAATTGGTTTTCCCTGGAGTATTCTTTGATCCGTGGATCCAGTTGCTGTGAATGAATTAAGGGGACGAAGCTGAGGTTCGGCACAAGACTTTGGACAAAGACAAAAAAATCTCTGTGATTTACACAGGGCATTTGTTACAGGACAAACAGGCACTCCCAAGCACTCTGATTCCAGAAAAGCATCAGGAATGGCCGAAACACTGAGAACCTGCCTCGGAGTGAGTTGCAGGTTAAAGGTAGTCTCCGGGCAGGACATTCCATATTATATTAGGGTGCTCCAGCAGGCACTCCTGGAAGCTATTGTCCAGCAGTACTTTTTCCAAAAGAAACAGAAGATCTGAAAAATGCAGTGAGAACTCTTCAGGAGTTGCCACACCTACATTTATGATCTAAGGCATCTTGCTGGAAACAACTACAGTGCTGCTGCGTCTTCTTTCGGCTGCTCCCGTCAGGGGTCGCCACAGCGAATCTTCTGTTTCCTGGAAACAGCTGGAAACAACTCCAGTATTGACACAAATTATGCCTGATGAAAGATACTTCACAGTGCATTTTTTTTAATATCACGAAATAATTGATATTCAAACCTCAAGAAAGGAGAAGCCTCCCAATAAGACAGATTTCTTTCTTTTGTAACTTTCTAACCTGACATCAGGAACTTAAACCTATTGTATTTTCTCAAGCTGATGTTTCTTTGATTTCAAAGAGATTTGTTTCCAAGCACTCTGTCTTGCTTATGATTTAGCCCCTACCTTATCATCATATCATGGCAAGGAACTGGCCCTGTGGGCAAATATGCACTAAGAATTCCTGCATTTTACTCTCAGCTCAACTTGTATGGGCATATACAGATCCTGCAGTTTCTGCCATTCATGCAAGAGAAAAGTACATGCAAAGCACACAGATAAAAAGGACAAAAAAAAAAACACCCAACAGTGAGAGGTGGGGAACATTCTTTTTATATACATATAACTTTATTTAAAAAATTAAAAATATCAAAAACTAACAAAAATATTTAAAAGAGAGGAAAAAAAGAGGAAAAGAAAGAAAAAGACAAAGAGGAAAGGAAACGGCTTCTGATTTTCCTTACAATAATTATAGATATAAATGAAATTTTCTTAGTATACAATTACAACGTGGTTTACACTTTTTCTATAATATTTTTTTCTAATTATTAAAATAATATGTCATAATTTTATTTTTTTTCTGTTTCATGCAAAAAGTCTATAGGGGTTTCCAGTCAGCATGAAGCTTAGATAATATCTTTTCTCAGATCAGAGTTGTCAGTTTCACCATCTCAGCAAGTTCCATTAACTTCACCATCTGTTCCTCCATTATGGGTTGTGTCAAATCTTTCCACCTTTGTGCATATAATAGTCTTTGTATTTATAGCTTATATCAATACAAAGTTCCATAACTTTTTCCAACTGTGCATCAATTAGTCCAAAAAGAAAAGCATCACGTTTGAGTTGCATATTAATCTTAAAGATTCTGACTTAGGATGTAGAATTGAGTCCAAAACTTTCTAGCTTTTTTGCATGTACACCAAACAAGGTAAAATATTTTGACTTACTGATTACACTTCCAACACAAATTTGAAGCATTTTTATAGATTCTAGACAATTTTTCCAATGACAACAACACATCGTTTTATAAAAATGGAGGTGGGGAACATTTTGAGAAGGAAAAAAATCCAGATCCTGGAAATCCTCTCCAACAGCATGCGTGGCACGTTTTCTCTCAGTCTTCCTTCATTGTTCCATTTTTCCCCTCTAAATCTGATTTCCAATCACTAACCATTTCTCTCCTGGAGTTTGTCTGTGCGCAATTACCGCAAATCTACCTTGAAGCGTTGGGTAGGCATTCTATCCCGAATTACAATCTTTGCATTGTAATCAGCTGAGAAGCTCCCCTGAGTTATTTGGAAGAGATGCATTTTGCATTTGCTTTATGTTTAGGAACAACTGGTTCAAGTTCTGTAGCTATTTGGGACCATACAACCCAAACAGAAGGGGAAGGATCACAGAGGTGGAAATCTCAGATTTGGAAAAGTGAGGTATGTTGTCTGTGTGTGCGCCCGCGCACAAGAACATTAGGCTGCGATCCTATGTATACAAACAAATATTTGCTCCATTGCAGTCCCATGAGGCTTTAAAAAAAAAAAAAATTCTGGTAAGAGCCGTACTCTACAAATCCTCATTTGAAAGAAAAAGAAGGTGGCACCCCATGAGTCAGGCGCGCAGCATTTTGCCCTGCCAGGAAACCTAACTGGAAGGGGCACCCCCAGAACAGATGGAGATAAGAACCCCACCTCTTCTCAAGGGCAGGAAAGGCGATCAGAAGAGGGAAGCGTCGCTCTTCCCCCGTGCCGAACGCGGCTGGCGCGGAGGCTGCGCGCGCGAGGGCCCTCCAGGCGCGCCGAGCTAAGCCGCCCGTCTTCCCGGCCAGCGCAGCCAGCGGGGGAGCAGGGAGCCGCGTCCCCGCGCCGCCGGGGCGCCGTGCCGCGGAGAGAGAAGCGCCCTCCTCTTTTGCAAACCATTTTCGAGGGCAGGAGTCTCCGGGGCTCCCCATCCCCTCCCTCCCAAAGGGCCCCGCAGGACCCCGTCGAGCGAACGACGCGTGGGCTGTACCTGGGGAGGCGGCGTGGAGCAGCACAGCGAGGAGCACCAGGAGCGTCCCGACGGAGAGCAGGAAGGTCCGCGAAGCCGAAGCAGCCATGGGGCGGTGGGCGCAAGGGCCAGGGCGCCTCGGGAGCTGCCGGGTGGCGGGTACGAAGCGGCGTCTGCAGAATAGGCTGGAACTGCGCCGACCGGCCGGGCGACCGCGCTCTTCCCCTCCGTTCCGCTAGCAGAGAGCAGCCTCGCCCCCGAGCCGTCTTCGCTCGCCCCTTCTCCTCATCGCGTCTCCCTCTGCTGCGGCGCTCCGCGCCTCTCCGCGGGCTCCCTAGCCGGCCTCCTGTCGCCGCCTGCCGGCCAGAAGCGCCGCGGCAGTCCCCGAGCGAGCGAGCGAGCGAGCGAGCGGATGCTCCGTCCCAGCCGCGCTGGGCGCCCTGGGGGTCGCGTCGCCCCGGAGGGGACCCGCCGGGGTGGCAGCAGCGCCCTAAGCGGCCGAAGACGAGCCGTCCGAAGCTCCTAAGCGGAGGAGGCTCCTTCCCCTGCTGGCTCAGACTGCCGGCGAGGAAGGTGGTCGCGGTAGCGGCGGGCGAGACGAGCGCCCGGGGGAGGAAGGGCTGGTGGGTTTTTCTTTTCATTTCGCTGCGTGTTTATTGCTCCTCTTGAAAGGACAGCTGACGTTCCCAGGCTTTTATCCATACAACGACCTTGTGAAGTCTGTCAGGCAAGAACAACGGTACATTTACAGATCACGCTAAGCCGTAGATCGTCTTAACCATGGTTGTTGACTAACCTGCAACTGCTGGAGCAGTTTTGTTTTCTCCTTAATGGCCTGTACCCATCTGATGTCATTGTTTAGCAGATTTAAACATGGAAGGCTGTACTAATTTTTACTGTCATCTTTGAAGTTATACTCAACTAAAAGAATCATTCCCAGGTTTGGGTTTCTTTTTAAGAATAAATATACAGGCTAGCTGTTGCATACTGCTAAACAGAGATACGCAATTTTGGTTAAGGTCCACATCAGGATTAGCTATGGTTTTGTTTTGTGCTCCCAAAATCTGGCCTGACCTGTGCTGCTCCTAATGGATGCTAGTTGATGGCTCACTCCAAAAATGGGTGCAACCAAGACTGGATTGGCAAAAGAGCTGGGAATTATTAAGGGACAAGTGTTTCAAGTGCCCTTCTGCTTTAAAAAAGACCAAATGATCTTCTGTTTACTTTGTTAGCATCCTTCTCCAGAAGCTTTCTTCATGATTACAGATCCAAGTGGTTCTTAAGCCTTATTTTTCCTTTCAGAATTTTTCCTGAAAAACACTTTTAAACCTTCTTCGTCCACACACTTTCTTACTGATTTCTTCTCACCTATCCTATACAGGAATTACAAGTGCCCATGATGTCTCTGGGCAACATTATGGTGGATGCAGCTGAAGGAAAACTGAGGAGCAGATCGTTAGACCCAACCTTGATCCTGATATATTCAAAAACCTCTCTTCCTCCTTCTCCTCTTCCTTCATAAGATTCCTTTTCATTAGCATCCCAGGTAGTACATTCATCTGAGTCGGGTTCATCATTAATCAATGCAATCTCTTCAGCATGGACTTTATTTGCAAGATATAGATAAAATAAGTGCCCTTCAAGCTAAATCCTGGGAAGTTTAAGACTATATAATCAATTTCCCACATCTCTCTTCATGTTTCCTGTGCTAGGCAGCAGAATAACACCCTGTCAAAAGAGTTATATCTTACACACTAAGAGTAGAACTTGCTGTTCATTCATGCCAAAACCCTTTCCTTGTAAGAAGGGCAAAAACTGTATGGCAATCATCAAGTGTCATTGACACCATGTATGCATTTGTTGCATTTACACAAGGGGAAATATATAAACCCATTAATTTATTGACCTGTAGTTGGTGAAAAGCTTTTCTAGGGTTTTCCCTAATGGAAGGCAGAGCTGAGGAAGTTGCCCCTCACAACTGACATAGCATTACAGCCATGCCTCCAAGATATTTAGGAGATTAATGCTGCATTTGCTACACAGCTTGGCTTTCACCCTTTAATCCAGTGTTTTTTGAATTTGACAATGTTAAGATATGTGGACTTCAACTCCCAGAATTCCTCAGCTAGAATAATAATGTTAGGGCATTTGGGGATTTGAAGTCCACCTATCTTAAAAGTTGCCAAATTTGAAAAACACTGTTCTAAACTATCTTGTTGCCCCATAAAGATGACAATGGATACCTTCCTGTTGTAGTACTGATGTAAAAGTCTCCTTTGTTTCTGTACCAAGAATTGGAAAAAGTCACCAACCACTGAATGAGTGGCAGGCCAGGGAAGCAAATGACAATATGTGCAATATATCAAAGTACACACTTCTTTATTTGTGCCAGGCACCAGCATGAAAATATGTAAGAGCAGCATTCATATGAAGACATCACATGTCATCAGCTTGGTGTCATTATGGTTTGCTGTAAATAACATCAACTTGTTATTTTTCTCAGTGGGCTACAAATTCTTAGAGTGGCCTTGAACTTGTCTCTAAATGGAAGTGATTTATGTATAGGGAGAGCACAATGTGGGAAGTAATTTGGAGTTCCCAGTTCTGTAAATAAAACTAAGTCACAGCTATGCACTATAGAGGAACTACTGGATTCAGAAATTAGCATAGCAGAAGCTGTGGAAGCTTGCTACTATCTCCAGATTTCCATCTCCTGTTGCTATTTATGAGTTGGTTTGGTCCAGTAGTTAAGGCACTGAATTAGAAATCAGGATACCAAATTTAATCTTGCCTTAACTACAGAAACTATCTGCATGATCTTAGGCCAGTTACCCTCTCGCAGCCCTAAGAAGAAGGCACTGGCAAACTGCATCCAAAAATGTTGCCAAGAAAACTGTGGGGACACAGTAGTCACCAAGAACAGGGTTGACTTGATGGACCATAACAATCACATTTCTACCTAAGCATTGCTGATCAGCTAAAAGTGGTCTACAGTATAGCAGTGGACTTTTTATATTTGGACAAAAAGTGGACTAATTCTTCTCTATTTAGAGACATCCATGTTCCAGAACATGATGGGCTTTATAAAACAACAGGGCAATTTGCCAGAACAATTATAAGGATTATAATTTATAATTATTATTTATTCTTCTTTTGGCTGCTCCCATCAGGGGTCGCCACAGCGAATCTTCTGTTTCCATCTTCCTCTGTCTTCAGCATCTTCCTCAGTCACACAGATCTGCATATCCTCTCTCACAACTTCCATGTACCTCTTTCTCGACTTCCTCTTCCTCTTCTGCCCAGTAGCTCCATCCTCAACAATCTCTTTCCAATATACTCTTCATCCTTCCGCAACTCATGCCCAAACCATCTGAGTCTCGCTTCTCTCACTTTATTGCCAAACCTTCCAACCTGTGCTGTCCCTCTAATATACTCATTTCTAATCTTGTCCAACTTTTTCACACCCAACGAGAATCACAACATCTTCAACTCTGCCACGTCTAGCTCTGCTTCTTGTCTTTTGGTCAGGGCCACTCCTCAGGCATTTCTCTACTCCTCAGGCATTTTCTCGCTTTCCAGGATCTTGTTAAACAACCTGGTTAGCAGCTCCACTGCCATCTCTCCTAAACAGTTCCATGCTTCTACTGGTATATTGACTAGGCCAACTGCCTTTCCGTTGTTCATCCTCTTCATAGCCCACCTTACCTCATCCTTACTAATTTCCCATGTCCCAGTTCACTAAGTCTGCCTCATCTAACCTCCTCTCTCTCTCATTTTCTACATTCATCAGTTCATCAAAGTAGTCCTTCCACCTACCTA